>BHDV01010788.1:143236-238444 GCA_005406045.1 Adoxophyes honmai
AGTTCTAAAATAAAAGTCTAAAGCATAAACGAGTATTTTACTCGTTGAAATGCTATCTTGATATTACAGATCCCGAATTTGAGATTATTATTCACGAGCGGTCTCTAGGACCGCACGTAGGTTGTTATTTTACAGAAATTGGACGTAGGTGGTTAAGGGTTAAGTACACTGTATTTAATTGTTGTTTGTTGTTAAATAAAGTGTAATAGATTTCTAATCTATTATTTTAACATTTAAAAACTTCGAAATTCTGGAGAGTTAGCATTACTTACTAATATTCCTTGAAATTATTTTCAAATACAGAGTAGATGCTCGTGGTAGCCTAGCGGTTGTACCTGTGGCCTCTCATGCATAGGATTGTGGGTTCAAACCCTGGTCTCGCACCTCTGAATTTTCCTGAAATTTTCTGAAGACTTTCCTCTGAAGTTTCTTAAACGTTTTGTTGCTTTTACAGTTTATACAATAATGTTTGGTTAACTGTTCTGTATTTTATAAATGTTAAAATAAAGTAACCTTGCTACTAAACTTCCGTACCACAAACTCAATTATCCAATTGCCATTGAATTTCAGTCCAATCTTGTAATACCACGAGATTATAAAAAGTTTACAGCGCTTCTGGCATTCTATTTTACCTCAAGAGTGCCCAGACACCTCGTTCTGTAAAATAAAGACACTTTTCGGAGCCAGTGGCATTCGCCGGGTTGAGTAATAAGCATAATCAAGTTTGGAGAATTATTTTCTTAGGTACTTCGGACTTCTTTGCGAGCGTTAATCTTGGGAGATCAGACGTTGGTTTTTAACCGACTTCAAAAAGGAGGAGGTTCTCAATTCGACCTAATTTTTTTTTGATCATTTATACTGAGTACTTGCCAATGTAGATCGTGTCATTTGATCTTACAAGAAGTAGCCACGAAACGGGACATAGTCATTGTCTTTGTAGTGTTTTGTGTGCTCTGCCTACCCCATTTGGGAATATAAGGATGCCTATGACTATTATACTCATACAATCATACACGATGATGTTGATGATGTATGATTGTATAAGTTACAGAAGCTTGTAAAATGTCGTCTCGTGTGGTGCCGGGTTAGAATAGCATCTCCCCGTTTCTTCCCGTGGGTGTCGTAAGAGTCGACTCTGGGAAAGGGTTAGTGTATTGTGGGCGATGGGCTAGCAGCCTGTCACTGCAATATCACGTTTAACCATTTGGTTACCCTGAAATTGCTAAACGTGGCTGGATTTTTGAATTCATGTGCTCTGCCACCCCTCTTGGGAATACAGGCGTGAGAATATGTATGTATATGTATGTATGTAAAATGTCCAACTCTTCACTTCACTTGAACCTGAACCTACATTGTATGCCATGTTATATGTAGTGGTATAACTACGAATGGTAAATTTGTCCGTTCCGTTTTACGCACGCACCGAGCCAGATTTGCGACAAAGGCGTGCAAGTCGGCGGACGCACGCAGAATGTAAACCGGGGCCTTTGTTGGCTTCTGTTTTTCTGACCATTGTCCTATATTTGGGTTTTGTGGAAATTTGTAGCCATTTTCAGTGTGAAAAAACGACATTTGACACGACATTTTTATGGTAGTTTGCAAATTTTTGAACAACTCAACATAACGGACTGTATGGCGTCGGGTTTACAATATCACTTCTCCATTTCTTCCGTGGAGTTGTAATATGCTATGAAAATAGGTTAACCATTTAGCAACCTTTCACTATTATACCTGCCTACTTAAAACCTAAAAAATACTGTGAAAGTGGCTAAGAAATGAGGAAAAGTCATAATTCATAATTCTGTCTATGTAGTAATTCTATGACTTTCAATTCAATTCAATTCATTTATTTCAAGAAGATAACATAGATCTCATTTGTTTCGTCTCTTGCTATCTCATTTGTTAATGACATTTTGGCGGATGCGATTTCTATCACTACCTCGTTTAAACATCGAACAGCGTCATAAACATCCAAAAGCACTAACTTTTAGTTTTAAATGCAGAACTAATTCCACAACATCGAACAAACTGGGTCGCGCTTCAAAAGTCAAATAAAAATTGCCATAAAATGCTTTAAACTGGTTCAATTACGTAATAGAATGGTCGTAGTTAAGGCAGGTAACATCGGAGTTGAAAGTAATACTGCGATTCGGCGTCCCGGGCACAATAGGTTGGCAATTACATCGTTCCAGCGGCGGGGAGCGCTCGTTTAGTATTGCCAGTTACTGGGGATGCGAGTTGTTTAAATATAGAACTGTTTTGAAGTTAGTGGTCTTGCCCAATAACACCACAGGGCGACACTAGCTTAGTTGACATACAACACCGCCCCCTCCGGAGGAGGCGTGCTCGACGTACCCCACAGTTCACTAGTCCGTTCAAAAAAAAAAGTTAGTGGTCATCGTAATCGTAAGGCTAAGCTGTTAAATTGTTTACTGTCAACACATGCTCTTAAATAAAATGTGAAGTGTTGTCATTTAATTGTTATATTGTTGAACCTTATGTCGGTGTCGAGAGTTAAATCTACTTAGAAATGTGATTTTTTCTTACATTTTTAGTAGCTTAGAGTATTACGTCAATTAACTGTTATCTATTTTGTTTCAGATAAATACAGATGCAGTGAATTTTTGCAAGGAATGCGATTTTCGTCATAGTATGATTGCTGAACCATTCACAAGGTAATATTATAATATTTAATTAACTTATCTAAAGGAACGATAAAAATTACACACATATTTTATTACGTCTGTACTTGTCTAGTTTTGGACAGGGAAAACAAAAATGCAATATCCCAACCTATTTTAATTATTTACTTTTAAACGAACTGCCAAAAATAAATTACCTAAAACCGTTGAGCACATTATAACGAGAGTGATAAACGTAAATTAAACGAAAAAAGCACGACAGAATAGTAGCAAATAGCTCTATTCTTTCTACTTACCCCGCATGGAATGAGATAGAATGAGGCGTGATGTTGTTTCATCTTACTTACTGGCACCAGTACTCGCCCAGTGCAAACCGGCACCAAAGGTTAGCATTGTCGAATGGATTGATACGAAGTCTGCAATTTGCCCACAACTCCACCGCGAGGCCTTTTCATTGAGCATTGGTTTCCAATGAAACTTGCTAACAGGGGCACAATTACTTTCTATTAGTTCAACCAGGAAAGTGGCTACCGGTTAGCTGGGAAACAAATAGATTAACCGCTGAAGGTCTATTGCGAATGGGTTGGTTTAAAAGTTGTATTGTATTGTATGCCTCTTTATTGCACATAAAACAAATACATAAAACTAAATACAGGATAACAGCTTCGTGTACAAAGGCGATCTCTGCCAGTTAACCTTCGGGCGATTGACAGAACAAAAGGTTCATCGAATGTAAAAGACATTGTGTTGAAGTGTTGAATTTAGAACAACGCTTCTCCGTTTCTTCCGTGTGACCCATGGTGTGATTCTAACCCAACACCAGAAGGGGTAAAGTTTTAAACATCAATAGCCTGAAAATTTCTGATCGGCTTTCATTCATAAAAATAACAGACCCAAATGAATTCATCTGATTCAGATCTAGGTACGATACAGATTTAGTGGTCTTATTAGATAAAAAAAACATTCATGAAAAAAAAAACTAACCTAAAACTAGACTATAAATTTAAGAAAGGGCACCCCCGAGGCATGGTCCCAAAAACGCTGGCAGCGCAGCGTTTCCTCGCTGTATCGCAATGCTGATGCGTTGAGCGAGGCAGCTCTTCGGTCTCCAGGTGGATCAACCAGACGCTTGGAAATCGCTTTTATAAGGTTGACGTTACGATACTATTACACATACAGGAGCGTCAAATTTTAAACACTCTTGCTGCGGGGTTTAAGAAAATCGAAACTAAATTATGCTGCATCCAGCAGTACAAAGTGTAACAGACCTCACTAGTGATAATTCACAGGAATGTACACTTATTTCGTCTTGAAATAAATTAAAGATTTTACACCGAACACACAGAACACTCGGAAATCTAAAGACTTTTAAAAAATCTGTTTATATTACCTATGCCGATGTAGTGGGCCTTTTTTATTAGGGTTCCGTACCCAAAAGGTAAAAACGGGACCCTATTACTGAGACTTCGCTGTCTGTCTGTCTGTCTGTCTGTCTGTCTGTCCGTCCGTCCGTCTGTCTGTCACCAGGCTGTATCTCAGGAACCGTGAGAGCTAGAGAGTTGAAATTTTCACAGATGATGTATTTCTGTTGCCGCTATAACAACAAATACTAAAATTAAAATAATTATAATAATTAAGGGGGGCTCCCATACAAAAAACGTGTTTTTTTTCTATTTTGGATCTATTTAAATAACTGTAACAGGTTAATACTTGAAATGCTCACAGAATGTTTAATTAAATATCTTCTTTAAAATAAATAATTGAATAAAAATGAAATTAGTATTTAAGGGGGGCTCCCATACAAAAATTCTGATTTTTTGCAGTTTTTGGTACGGAACCCTTCGTGCGCGAGTCCGACTCGTACTTGGCAGGTTTATTTTTAGTAGGTTTTATTTTTTTCAGTAACTTTGGATTGTATCTTCTATAGCTTAACACCAGCATAATATACTAAGTAACGTCCCAAGTAGTAGACTAGACTTTGCCATGGTAAAAGCGGTGCATAAACTTACCCCCACTTCTCAAAAGTTTGCCAAGTTAGATGTCCGACTGTAAGTATTCAAAGACGAATGATAGAACACGTCGAAGTAATTAAATTAAATACAGCAATAGTACTGCAACTGCGAAATGCAGCTTCCAATAGTTCTAATTCTAAGTACTTTACTTGGACGGTGGAGTTCAGATTGCAATTTGTGGTCCATCTAGTTCAATATCTATGAAGTGAACAGCTAACAATATTGCACCATTTTATCGCAATTTCAACAGTGCAGAATTTTGCATTAAAGTTATTTCACGAGAAAAATGATTTTTCTGGGATAACTAGTTATCTTTTCTTCTTCGGTCTTCATTCAACGGGACATACAATAAAGAGTGACATACTATACTGTAAATATTCGGGCGTTTGAACCGCTGTCATTATTCTCAACACTTTTTTGATCAGATTTCTTAAGAAATTGCTACAATAAGTGTGTTATATAGTATCTATGCCTTGTAGATAGGTTATTATATACACACTAGAATATATTATGTACACATTTCTCTAAGAATCTGATAAAAAAAGTGTTGGGAATAATGACAGCGGTTCAAACGCCCGAATATTCACCCATACATACTAATTTCGTAGGTTTAACATAAAACTACCGCGACACTAAGGGCGCTTGTGCACTGCCATGAATTTTCCGGTCCGGCCGTCCGGTTTTTCAAGGTCTGTCGCGCCGTCCCGCTCACGTCAATTACAATTTAATGGAAGAGCAAGCGAGACGAGACCTCAATGAAAAAGCCGGACCGTAAAATTCATGTGGTAGTGCACAAACGCCCTAAGTCCTAGTGAAATGAAACGGAAACACTGACGTCTTTATATCGAGATTAGCTTAACATGTTTCGGGCCAATTCGTGCTCCATCACTGGGAGCAACGCGTCGCAGCGGCTGCGGATAGTGTGCGTTTATCCGCAACCACTTTGACGTGTTGCGCCAACAGATATGATGACAATGAAGTTTCTCAAGCATAAAATCTGTCGAAAAAATCCCTTACAAGCTGCCACTTGGAAAAATAAAATTTTAATTTTGCTTCGAAGTTTAGATAAAAAGTATATTCACTAAAACAAACTAGTGTCATAAATTTCATTTACTTGGTTAAGTTTTTTTTAAACATACCAGTACACTCAAAACCCGGAGGTACGACGTCTGAAATTGCTTTAATTCTTGAACTTTCGCACAGGAAGTGAAGCGGCGGCTGGTGCTTGCAAAAGTGTATGACTCGAGCGGCGAGTGCTGTGAATTAGACTGAGAGCCGGGAAAGAAAATGACAGCTAAATTACGCGATTTATTTTAAGCGAAAAGATACGTTAAGACTTAATATTGTATTTAATTAGGTAAGTTTTTTAAAGAGCGTACGTGGGTCGACCGACTGGTCGCCGCCCGGTCGGGCGACCCAGGTACCGCTGGGGGGACAGTGTCTAGGCAGATCTGCGACTTCTTCAAGTCGACGACTGGCAAGAGGCTCCGCACGATCTGGACAGATGGCGTGCTCTCGTTTTTTTTTTTAGTTATGTTTTTTATACGTTTCGATTTAGGAAAATGTGAGTTTTATTCAGGTTAATTTAAATTAGTGTAACCTTTTTTATTTTATAGCTTGAATAATAAAATTACCATTTGCCGACAGTCACTTTAATTTAATTGATATTCAATGACACTATGATGTTTGTGTAGAACGTTTTTTGTTATAGTGCGTTAGTAGTTAACTTTTAGTTGGAATCTAAATAAATGCTTTTAGTCATCACGTACTGTAATTCTGTAGTAATATGGTATGCCGAGAGCATACCAATATGGTGGTATATGGTATAGGTTATGACCTATATCCAAATTTTTCGATTCTAGTTGCACAAGGTGGGTGATGAAAATCTGAACCTATTAATTTATTTGCATTATGGCAATAACTTGTTCTTTTTACGACTACTTCTTATTGAGTCGAGATTTGCTTGTGGGCGATGGGCTAGCAACCTGTCACTGCAATATCACGTTTGACCATTTGGTTACCCTGGAATTGCTAAACGTGGCACTGGATTTTCGAATTCACGTGCTCTGCCTACCCCTCTTGGGAATACAGGCGTGAGTATAATATGTATGTATGTATGTTTGCTTCTAACAAAAAAAATCGCAGACTTTTTCTTAACATCAGCACAAGAATTAATTCACTAATATTTTGTAAAAATCATGCCAACTTCTCACAACCCAGCTCCCGGGCACCAGTGGAAAATATGAGACTCTAATTCGAGCAAAACTCAAGGGCGGGAGTGCAACGGAAACGGAATCGTCACGTACCGCCTTCCGTAATATTCAAAATCTGGCACTTTTGAGTCAAGTTGCAGCTGCTCATGAATAGAACCTTTGTGCCTAATTCCGGTTTTGTGTTGGTTTACATGGGAACTCTAAAACAGGAGTGTTGTGTTTGATTATCAACAACAATTGTATCACGCCTGTGATCACAATCTCCACATACCTACACACACACACACACGTTGCTTTGACCCTTGGATCAGTGATTCACTTGTTTACTTGAATATCTTGTCTCTATAACTTGTACACATTGTGTTTTTTTTATTTAAACGTTCGAGCGTATTTTTTTGACAACGATGGTCTTTCCGAAGCGCTGGTAGACTCAAAAATGACGTGTAAAAGTGCTCTTAGGAGCCTAAGGTAAACGTCCCTGTGCTCGACACTGACCCAATAGATGGCACTTGCAACCTTATGTCATAGTAAGACAGGTGACAGATGGGTGTCGTCTATTGGTACATTTAGCTTATAACCAAAGTTTCAAATTTTGAATTTACAACTATTTCACGTTTCCACTTTTTACCCACGACGGAACGGAGCAGGTATATGCGTTTAGGGTGAGAGATGTTTGTGTGTGCGTTTGTCCGTTTGTGCAAAGTAATGTTCTCATATATCCCACCTATCTTCTAAAGTAATGATCCGATTTTGATGCGGTTTTCAATAATAGATAGGTTAAAACAAACTGGTATGATTTTGACACAAAATCCATCTCCAATAGTTGTACAACTTAATATCAAAGTGCATGGTGAAACCTCTAAAAGCTCCGGATGAACTACTGCATGCAATGTAATACCGCTGTTATACCACTAAAGCCAGCATACAACCGGCCTGTGGAGCTTTGTTGAAGCCTACGGTTGTACAAGCTGAACAGTGGCGTACGGAGCCATTATAGCGCTTGCAAACATTTACTATGAACCTCACGGAAGTATTATGAATTTATGATTTGAATTGGGTACCTACTAAGATTTTATACCGTTTTGTAGAAAAAATCTGCATGCTTTTTATTTAATTTGAATTTAAAATAGGCTAAGGTGTTGTAGCTAGTTATTATACGTCTTTTACTCAGGTCGTGGTTCCCCTTACCTAAACGCAGTTAAGCTTTTTTTAATTTTGTATTATACATACATGCATACAATGTATACAATCACGCCTATGTTCCCAAAAGGGGCAGGCAGAACACACAAAACGTGACAGAGAAAACCATGATCATGACTACTTAACGCTTCGCAGCCACTTCTAGCACAATTTTAGATTTGAAAACAGATGAAAGACGTAGTATAATAGTGACAGGTTGCTAACCTGTCGCCTAAAGCATAATAAAATCTATTTCCGTAGTCGCCTCTTACGACATCCACGGAAGAAATGGAGAAGTGATATTACATCTATTGTCTTTTAACGTGAAATTAATAAAAGGCTACTTAATAGACCACTGCTCTGGGCAAAGGCCTCTCCTCTTAACCTCCACAACTCTCGGTCTTGCGTAGTGATATCAGGCCAATCTTTCGCGTACGAGTCCACGTCTTATTCCTTAAATGTTAATGTCTAAATTTCTTCACCGATTAGCAATCTAAAACAAGCACACGCCAGTGCTCGCGCCAAGTTCCGAGACAATACCGCCGAGTTGCAGTCCGTAACAAAAGTCGTTTGTTCTGCGCACCGCCTACGGTGACGTCATCGTAATGGCCGCCGTAAATTTAATGTTCCGCCATGTCAGGAGCGTCAAGAGATGGGAGACGGGAGTTTAGGACTGAACGCCATTGTACGGATTTTTCACTGCACTTTTTAATTAACCAACATTATTACTATATTATTTATTTTTAACTGTCACTACAATATCACGTTTTACCATCTGATTACCCTGAATTTGCTAAACGTGGCACTGGATTTTTGAATTCATGTGCTCATCCCTCTTGGGAATACGGGCATGAGGATGTGTGTGTGTGTGTGTGTGTGTGTGTGTGTGTGTGTGTGTGTGTACTTTTTGAATGAAAATTATTCTAATAACTTTATTAACACAGATGGAAAGGGTAGTATAATAGTAACAGGTTGCTAGCCAAAGCATAATAAATATCTAAACCTATTTCCTTAGTCGCATCTCAGGACATCTAAGGAAAAATAGTTAAATAGGTAATTAATATTTATTTCAAAAGTTTAAGACATTGTAAATACAGTAGAACCCGTTTAAGACGATCACGTTTAATACGATTTCTCGCTTAATACGCCACTTTACGCCAGTCCCTGCAACTTGAGACATATTTTCATACATTTCTTAACGCTTAATACGATTCGTCATCCCGTTTAATACGCCGGAGCCCGAGCCGAGATGCTCGTATTGTCAGTCTCGAGAGATGCTGTTCGAGGCATTTTGCACCCTTCAGCGGGGTCTTCCCGCTCCCGAGTGGCTCCTCAGGTCTCGTTGGTCGTCTTCTGTGCTACTTCAGACTTCTGGTCCTCCATTCAGTGACGTCGCAACCCGGTTTTAAGTAAAAGGCGTAAGGCTGGCGGTGTTCCAGTGGGCCGTCCTGAGCCGGCTAGTCACTCCAAACGTGCAGAGTGGCTAGCCGTTGCAAGAGAAATGCCACTGGGTTTAGGCCGGTTTGGATCTCCTGAATGAACAGGATCATCTCCTGTGACGGCACTCTGTCGCCTTCTGAAGTCTCCGAGCTTCGCTCCGTCTTCTCCTTTCCGGGGGCGGGCGGAGACCGCTTGGCTCGGCCCGGCTGTAGGTGCGGGCTGACTCGGCGGACGCTGCCATCTTGGCTTTTTTGCCTCCGCGCTTACGCTTTCTATATTGACAGGAACAGCTCCCATCGTTGGTTTGACATGAGGAGTATATATATCAAAATTAAAACATGTAGTGTTTTATTTTCCCTTTCCCGCATAATACGCTTTCACGCTTAAGACGCGTTTTTGTTAGGGTCCCTGAGAAATCGTCTTAAGCGGGTTCTACTGTAAAATATAATCGGTTTTACGAAGGAATAACATTAATTCACTTACATAATTATCAAATTTTAAAACTAGTTCTTACTTTTGTAATGAACTGCCCTTGTGAATTATGTCTTTAACTGTACTAAAAATTTGCAAGCAGTAGCTTCTACTTTTAGAATTTACATAAAATAAATCCCTTGATTATTTTTCTCCGTTAAATAAACTAAAATTGCCAATTATTAATTAATCAAAGTTTACCTTCTACCTTAACACAAAGTTTGGAATTTTCAGAACCTTGGCTTGCATTTCTTTGCTTGTTTTAACTCTTGGGGTTCGATAAGCTTGAGTTAGTTTTGTTTCTGGGAAACTTCAGCCTTTTCGTATTTTATTAATTGCTACAGGTAAACATAATTCACTTTTCAACTTTTTTTTTAATTTTTGTATAATTAAATCGTAATATTTAATGTAATTTGAACCACAATCTACAAATACAGTCACATTTAACCCTTAGGTGCATGATTTAATTTTTTTTTACGAAAAAAATATATGTGGTTGGGAAATATGGGTGAATGCCAGGAAAAATAGTAAAAAAAATCGTAATCATTTTTTTATACATTTTTTTTTACGAAAACACTTTGTATCATTTTTGATACTCCATGGAGCAAGCACTAAAAAATATGTTCTAAAATAATTAGTCAATAAAATATAAACTTCAAAAATAGAATTTTAACAATCGCAAAACATTAGCTATAAATGAAATTCATGTTTTTGTGTGTTTATGGGTATATACGGATCTTGTGAACTCGTCTATGGCCTATTCTCGTTTAATAAAATGAGGATCTGAGGATCTTAGTTAAACCAGGTTTTTCTATAAAATTTAATTCTTCTGCCATACTTGTAGGTTCTTCTGTTGTCTCTTCTTCCTCGAGAATTGTTTACAGGTCTTCGAGTGATTAAGAAAACTCCAGATCATCTCCTTCGGACTCGGCATTGTCTTCCGATATTTTTCCACCTTCTAACTGAATCAACAGTGCTTCTACGTCCTTTTCTAAGATAAACCCTATGTGGTGATGTTGGGCATGTAAATAAGCTTTTATTAACATGCCCACACTACTTGATAAATAATGGTAAAGTATAAAAAACTCAAAAAGTTCTGTAAACCATGCTAGTAGAAAAAGTAAGCGTAGTGCATGGAGTATCATTATTGATACTACAAAAAAAGTCGTCATCGCATGGAGTATCATTTTCGATACCAACTGGAAACTCAAAAAACTATTGTATTAACACAAATCTCACGAAAACTTCTATAATCCCCGATAAATAGAAATACTAACCTTTCTTATACATATTTTTTCGATTGGAAATATCTCATGATCCGCCAGATAAAAAAAAATGAAAACTTGCAATTTCACCTTTTGCAAAAAGTAGCCGCACAATTCAAACTTTTGACACTTAGTATAAAAATGGCTGTACTAGGATTGACAGTTCTTTTTTTTCTTTGAAGTATTTGAGCAAAGGTAACAAAATACTGGTATTAGAAGGTGGCGAGAAAGAATAAAAATATTTTAGAGTGGTGAAAAGACATGGTATCATTTTTGATACCGTATGCACCTAAGGGTTAAAGTCTTCTCCCTATGTATCATCCTTTTATAAAGTCGATTTAAATAATCAAATGGTTAACCATCTGAGTACCCTGAAATTGCTAGACGTGGCACTAGATTTTTGAATTCATGTGATCTGCCTACCCCTCTTGGGAATACAGGCGTGAGCATATGTATGTATTTAAATAATCTTATTTCATTGTGATTTCATTATCACTTTGGTTCTAAATCCTATTATTGAGCAATATTTATCTAAAACAGTTAATACAGGCTATCTGTTTTATGCATCTGAATATACTCGACCAAAATACGAAAATCATATACATACATACATCACGCATGTGTTCCTAAATGAAGTAGGCAGGAAAAAAAGAAAAATATTTATTGTGTAAAACACACGAAACGCGGTGGCTGCTTCAAGTTTGTAGCCACTTATAGCATAATTTTAGGTTGAAACATAGATGAAAGAGGTGTAGGTCATAGTGACAGATGGTAGCCTCTTTCCAAAAGCATCCTGTCGCTATAGTACCTCTTTACTGATATACATAAATACATGCATACATACATATTCTCACGCCCGCACTCCCAAGAGGGGTAGACAGAGCACATGAATTCAAAAATCCAGTGCCACGTTTAGCAATTTCAGGGTAACCAGATGGTTAAACGTGATATTGCAGTGACAGGTTGCTAGCCCATAGCCCACAATACACTAACCCTTTCCCAGAGTCGACTCTTACGACACCCACGGGAAGAAATGGGGAGGTGCTATTCTAACTCGCCACCACACGGGTAATTCTTTACTTACTACAACTTAAAAAGCTACAGGCTACAAAATGTGAAAAAGTCATGGATTTGTCCAAGCAGCATTTTCATGAGCGCTGCCTATCTTTGGGAATACAGGCATGTTGTATAAGTGTGTCATATATTAAAAAAATACCAATTATAATCACAAATTGAGCCAGAGAGAACAGCCAATTCGCTTCAGCGCCTCCCTTACCGTAACCCCAGCATTTATGTTGCAGTAAAAGTTTGTTGTTGACACGGGGCCCTTTAATAGGCCATCGTTTTATTTTGCGGTCTCTATTTATGAAAATAAGGCTTTAAATAAATGTGAAATACTGTAACGGGTGTTGCCGTTGTGGGATTTCATATTTGCTCGATTTACACCATGATGGTGCACAATACATACTAATAACAAGTTGAAAAAGGGTTAATTCATACATACTTACATAATATCACACATGTATTTTCAAATGGAGTAGGCAGAGCAAATGAAATGCTACACATAGACAAAACCATTAATTACTATTTCACGTTTCGAGGGCACTTTTAGCACTTTTTTTTAGATTTTGTATTGTCAAGTATAAAAGTCTTGTATGTTATGAACCATTTTGATTCCACCCAGTGTCTGCCTTTTTTATGCTAAGTATTATGACCGCACATCGTACCTACAACTGCCTAACTTAAGTTTTTTTTTTTTACTAAGTATACCTACCTAATGAAAGCAATTTAATAACCACCCGAATATTCACCCAAGTGAGTCACAAGTGACCCAAGAGTGAGTTTTACCATAATCAATTTCATTAATTTCGTATCAAGTGGCAAATTAATAACGACACCCCTAAAACTCGCCCCAACACTTATTGTATCCAAAATGAGGGTCCCTCATAAATCCTTCTCAAATTTAACGTTTTTCACATTTTTAATGCTGCCATATATTTAGTATCATGACCCAAGGTCGGACCCGACTACAAAACCCGACTCTGAATAAAATATACCCTAAGAATAATAAGTCGGGATTTTGGGCTAAAAAGGGATACTGAAGGTGTGAAATAACAGTTAATGAGGGTACTTTACCTACCAGGTTTGTGTCGCAGGATATGTATTGATTGGGCCTCTTACATACATACAAACGTCACGCGACAGGACATGAAATTTTTCATACAATTTTCGTAGGTCGCAGGCTGATGTAGCTAAGCGAGCTACATATATTTAATTGTCACTATTCTACATCATTTATCCTTTTTTTATACCTAAAATTATGATAAAAATTGCTACGAAACGTGAGTAGCACTCATAGTTTTTAAATGAGTATTTATTTTTTGGACGTTATAAATCAGGTATAAAAATATTCACCAGCTTCTCAGCCCATAGACAAATAAATCTAACAAACAAAAAGAAAGAAAAATAAGAATAAAATTAAAATTAATTGAATAATATCATAATTAAATAAATAGAGAAATATATTAATGTCAGCAAAATAATATGAATTAATAATAATGACATCAATAATAGTAATTCAATCAATAAAGTCAGTAATGTGCCTTAGTCTAATGTTAATGTGTATTAGTTGAATGATTTATAAAATGCTTCAATAAATTTAATTTATTGTTTCTAATACATTGATTAGTTTAGTTTCACAGTAGCTTGTGTTTGGTTTTATCACGAAAAAAATCAAGACTACTGTGATACTTTTTCATGCATATTTCGAGCTTTTAATGTTGCATATAACCATACCTCTGATTGTACTAAATTTTGAGGCTATCTAACCACGCTAGAACGTCACAATAGCGCGATCCGGCACCATTGTTCTATCGGATGACCAACACATTGAAGGCGTTATCTATGTAAATTTTCCATAAAAAAATATCACAACTCATATTTACGACAGTCCAAAATTTACATGGCCGTCCGCTAAATCCGCAAGTCAGCCAAACCAGTCTCTGCGTGCGAGATTGATCGCTAAATAAATATTCCGGCACAGACTTATAACCAAATAGATACCGCGAGTGCTTGCATTTGTATGAAAACCAAGCGTGTCACTTTTCCTCTACCTACTGTAAGTTTTACTTAAGTAATTAGGGACGCAGCTATCTGATGAAATGAGGGATGATTATTGCTATCTCATTCTAACTTATAGCGGTGTCCCTACTTACACGTAAGTAAAACTTACAAGTATAAGTATAAGGCTGGCCTAACGTCACATGAGCGCTTTGGTGATGTGAATTGACAGTCCGAGTGAAATCGATTCAAAGGTGACGCTACCTTGTTCAAGTTGTCCTGTCTCTAGACAGTTAAACCTAATCTGCGTGGTAGAAAACTAAATGAAATGGCACGCAAAGTATCATTGCGAACAGGGATTGTTGAGCCACTTACCTATGTTTGTAACTTGGTCGTGTAATACTAATCCAATAGTTGACATCTAGTCGGTCATATCAGTCATTGATTACACGTCTAAATTGCGAACAGTAGCAAGTGGCTCAACAATCCCGTTACGTACACATACACTTGAGTCATCTATTTCGATATAAGTCTGTGTATTCCGGCGATTGTATGTAAATTTAGGGTCCCCTGGAAATTGGGTCAGTTTTCAATGAGTGTTCAATATCTATTATCTATCTCATTAACATATTAAAGGTCCGCACGGTTCGGCTTTGTTCGGGTCTTAACTAAAATTTGTTGGAGCTCTTTTTAAGCTTTTCGGATCCGCGGCTCGCAAAAGATGTAAGTTTGGTGACGAGATTAAGTTTTGTTGTGCGGGAGGTCGTATTCACAACAATGTTGTTTAGGTTAAGGTATTATTTTAAGCGACAGGCTAACAACCTGTCGCTAATAACCTAAAAATTATCCTAAAAGTCCTACAAGGCGTAAAATAGTCGTTGTTTTGTCGATGTATCAGCGTTTTGTGGCAGAAAACTATGGTTTTTCGAGCGGTATCAGATTTAGAATAACAGCTCTACATTTGTCTTCCGTGGATGTCGTAAGTAGACTAAGGAAATAGGTTTAGGTTTTTTTTAAGGCGACAGGCTAGCATCCTGTCACTATTATACTTCTTTCATCAGTTTATACATACATACAGTCACAACTCTTTTCCACAGGGGTAGGCAGAAACCACTTTGTTCCACTTGCTACGATCCTGGCATACTTCTTTTGTTTCATCCACATTCATTAGTCTCTTCATACATGCTCGTCGATTTCGGGTACTCTTGACCTGCCCTGTTTCTAAAACGTCCGCAATTTGGTCACGGAACTTCCGCCTAGGTCTTCCCCTTAAAACACACCCACTCACACTTCCCGTATAAATCTGTTTAGTAAATCTTCTTACATCCATCCTCTCTATTATTAGTTTATCAAACCTAAAATTATGCTGAAAGTGGCCACTTTATGCCTCTGAAATGTTTTGTGTGATCTGCCTACCCCACTTGGGAATACATTGTCGTATGTCGTAGTAGGTATGTATGGTGGGTACGATCAGTTGATTCGACTGTATGTTGCACCAAAAAACCGTCACATTTTTTAGTCTTCACCAACAAAAATAAATGTAGGTATAGTTTTTACATGCAATAGAGAATATCGAACGGGCTTTCGTATCCAAACCAGTTAGGCATCCAATGCCAGTTTTTCCGCTATATTCCTAAAATTTATTTTATTCATACAAAAACCCCGTTTTACCGTAGCTATCATCATAACAGAGCCGTTCCCGAAAAATCCACGTCACAATTTCCGGGCCTGTTCACACAGCATGAAAATGTAAAGGCGTGTTTTAAGCAAAACAATCCGGGGTGGAATTGGACGTTCTGTTTTTTTGCCAGTGTGTTCCGGTCCTGGGTTTTCGTAGCTCGTTTACAGATTGTCTAGAAACACTTTGTGATTAAAGTGATGCGTAATTTATTCACAAGCAAAGTTTGTGTTTGTTTGAAACAGGTGCTCATTGACTTTAGCTTTTTCTACTTTAAAGGGTCGAAATAGTTAGAGAGTTAAGAGAGAGATAGAGTTAGAAATGTTTTCTTAATATTATGGACTGTCAATATTAGTGACAGTTAAAGCTAAATTAATTATTTTATATTCTGAAATCTTTACTTACTTGCATTATTTATCACAAATATTACGCCTATTATTAGGTTTTGTAATTATTTCTAGCATATTTTTTGGTTTAAAGTTATGAGATTCAATAGTAGCAAGTTTCTATCATGAGGCTGAAAAAAATGTATTCGAATGAACATAATTAATTTACTACGATTACACTTTTAGGTACTTCAAAGGATAAACGTTAATAATGACTTTAAATGATCTAGGCTGACAAAGTAACCAACCGAACTAATTATAAAAAAAATCGGTAAAAGCCTTATTTGTTCACTGCACATTTTGCCAACTGTATTTCATTTTCAACCATCCTAAATACGTGTACCTGAATTTATGTCAACCAAACCGACTGTTGAAGAGTTCTCTTCTAACGAGGCAATCCTAATCAGGCCATTAGAATACTACTACCAGATTATTGAAGTCATCCAATTTCCATTAGTGTATAAAATTATAACTCAATCAACAACCAGGAAGTGTATTTTTAACCGCCAAGACTTGATTACAAGCGTGCCATCAAACATTGGGATAAGTGAAACTGAGTAAACTTTTGAAAGTATTCTTACTACTTTAGCATCTCAAACCTCGACGACTATTGTTTTCTTAAAAGCTGTAAAATCCTTTAAGGCTATAAAGTGACAGTACTTCTTCAGTTGTACAAACTTGTGCTGCAAGTGCAGTTTGTTATTGTATTAAAGGAGCTGTTAACCGAACTTAACAGTTTTATGGATCCATATAATCGCTGAAATGGGGACGTAATGTATTTTTATTTGATTCTGTTTTCGTGCATTTAATATTCCGAAGTCGTAAAAAAGTCGTATAAGCATCTTTTAAATTCATTACGCGAATGTATTGGCATGTTCGTATGTAGGTATGTGCGATTTTAAACGAGCGAATGAAAAGGATTTTTTATTTTTGTCTTTTATAGCTAATGTTTATTTCATTTGCTTGCCGTCGCATTGGTTGTATAGCGCATCTGAAAAAAATATTACAGTCTTAATTCTGATAAGCATTACAGCGAGAATATAATGCAATCTTTGAATTAGTCACTCAATCTTGCTCGATTTCGAATGGTTGCCAATTAATACTGTAAGATTAGTCTGGTAAATGATAGAAGTGGTTCTTTTGATTATTTTGTAATCAGTCTCTCACAAAATCTAAACAAGTTTGTCTTTTTTTTTTTTTGTGTGTATGTTACTCGATAGCTCGGAGACCCGTGGACCGATTTTCAAAATTTTTTTTTAATCGATAGGGTACAACTCGAAATTGGTCCCATTGGAACGACACCAGGATCTGATGATGGAATCTTGGAGAAATCGAGGGAACTCTTCAAATTTTATATGGAGATGTACGGCGTTTTCGGTAATTTGTTGATGAAGTCAAGATTTTACATTCAGTAAACAGAATCTTTTCAAAATATTGCTAATTTGAAGTCGGTTTTTTTTTTTTAATTATTACAACAAAAAATGCAAGCGAGTCTCGCAGAAGACTATCGTCATTGAAATCCCTGTGACAAGAAAAATACAATTTGAACGTTTAATTCTTATACTTGATTCAACGAGTCACCTTTCATAGATAGCATATAAGTTATTATTAGTTGTAAGATCCTTCATCGAAAACTTTTATTTGGTTTGACCCGTACCGATGTTTTAACTAACATATACACATTTTTAAATAAGGACTTTTTGCTAAGTTTTTTGCGGCAAGGTTGCAAACCTTCCACCTAAAGCGTACCTAAACCTCTTAGTTGCCTCTTATGACATCCAAGAAGAAATGAAGAGATGTCAGTCTAACCCGACACCACAGAGGTAGGTGATTCTCTAACAAAGCTACAAAACTATCCTTTCCTAGCCGATCTGATCACAAACTTGCAATAGTAACAGTTTCAGACCCGTGTCTAGGAGCCAGAGTACCAGGGTAACATAAACGTAAAAGAGTAATTCTAATAAAAGTTAAGCTCTGCAATTTATGAGTCGGGTCCTCGGCTTAGCCTTTTGAAACAAAGTTGCCTCTAGTAAAATCTAGTGCCCTCTGCATAGCAGTCTATTTACTATGACAAGCGTCTTAAACAAGTTTAAAGTGTTACTCGTTAGCGTGCCAATCTTGCCCTTTTTGCCGACCCAAAGGGGTGTAATAAGAGGGCAATGTGTGTGTGACATTGTAGTCGTAGCTCTTAAATGGATGGACCGTTTTCAAGGCCTTTTAACATTTGATTGGCAGTTTTGTTGTGGTTGTTCTTAGGTAGGTTTGAAATCTAATCACCATTATCTGAAACCTGTCACTATCGTAGGTACCAGTTAACTTAAAACTTTAGTGGTAGAGCGCCACCTATCATTGAATAGCCGAACTAAATAATCCTATATCGCGCCACCGGAGTTTCGAAGATCGGTTGCATAAATACAACTTCCAACTATCCCTCTGTAGACTTCGGTCCCCAGAAGTTTATCCTCACAAAATTCTAAAAAAATATGCTAGAAATATCATAAATACCGTCAAGAATAGACTTTGATCTATTTAAACATTCAGTGTTGTTAATAAGAAGATAAGCAAACATAAACATAGTATGAAATTGAAACGGTTGTTTGCACACCCTCGAGAATTATTGCGTCTTCCCATTTTTTTTTCATTTTCTTTTTATGTTAACATACGAGAGCTCATTTTGATGGAGAGCACTCAATTCAGTATATTGCCTGTTGAAAGAATATGTATAAATGTTTTATTTACATCATGATAGATTTGTGCTGGCTGGATGTTATTATTATTGACAATAAGAAGCCGCCTTTTTCTATTGGTAGTAAAATTATTTTGGTGTCGTCTGGGTAACAAAGAGGAGAGATACATTGCGCCTGTATGCCCAAATAGGGTAGGCAGAGCATAAATGAAACGCTACATAAACAAACCCCTGACTATTTCACGTTATGTGGCCGCTTCTATCATATTTTTTAGGTTATAAGTTAATAGGTATTATAGTGACAGGTTGCTAGCTTGTCACCTAAAAATACAGATATTATACAGAGTGACTTTTAAGTCGTGAACAGAAACATTTTTTCTAGACTAATAAACCCTTGGTTTAACACCTGCACATGATAGTTTGTGAATCTGTTGACATAATATTTTAGTTTGAAAAATTTCATAATTTGTTGTAACTTTTGATCACTCTATGTTTAAGTGAATTTTTAACTTAAACCCCCTTTATTTACGTCAAAACATTATTTTGATCGAATTTACCAGGCCGAGTAGGGTGACCAGATGACGGTGATAAGTAGGGATTGATATTCTTTTTTCGTTTTAATTAATCGAGGGGCTGTCTAATTGCAATACCAACCAATGCACCGTGTTTACGTGTTTCTGTTCACCACTTGGAAGTCACCCTGTAGTGACAGGTGTCTAGTCTGTCGTTTAAAGTATACCTAAACCTATTTCCTTAGTCGCCTCTTACGACATCCACGGAGGGAATAAGGCACTTGAACCCACCGCCAGCGAGTAAGCGATATTCTCTTTAAAACACTCGCTCGCCCACTCGTTTCTTGTACAGATTCTACTTAATTACTCGCCGGCAAAAAGCACTCGGCAGTAAAAGGGCACTACAATACATGAAACCTCTTGTAACCTACTCTTTGCTAGGAGGTGCCATAGGAATCTCGTTGCCCAGGGCGCTGGTACTAAAACTGACAATGCCCGTTGAATGCTCATTATGCTCATAGATGTTATTGCCAGGGTGTTTTGCTCGTGGTAAGTAAGTAAGTAAGTAAGTAAGTAAACACTTTATTGTACAAAAGGAAAAAACACAAAATACAAAAAACTAAAATTAAATACAAATGAAATGGCGAAGTACAAAGGCGGACTTATCCCTTAAGGGATCTCTTACAGCCAACCTTAGAGAGGCAGAAAGGAAACGAAATTACTGAGACCGACAAAAAGAGAGGATACAATAAACATGGTGAAGTAACTGTACAACAAATACTATCAATTTATAAAATATATAATACAAGTAATTATATGATTTTTATAACCTTTATAAATACATATAGTCAGCTCGTGGTCAGGTGTCTCCTCAAACCTGTCCGGTATGGGTGGCCTTGACTGGCATGGACTTGAAAATCCTTGGCAAGCAAGTTCCTCCCATCACGGCGATGACATATGGAGGGATTTTTGTTTTCTCCTGAGTGAAACATTAAGCCTATTGAAGTTTTACCTTGGCCGTGTAAAATGCCATACATTATTAATGACTCCTTTGAACAATTTAATAAAACAACCTAATTCTTGTGAACAAGAAACAAGGAAATTTTAGAGATTATGCGTGATTTTTAATGAATATTTTATAAGGGTGCGTAACGTGACTTGGTACTGTTTTCCTCTTTGAAAAGAGAAGGAAAATAATGCGACATTTTGTGTGCATTTCTTTAATTAGGGTTTCTCATGTTTACTCGATCAAAACATGTGCCATAAAATAATGCATGAAATTCGTGAAAATAACAACAACGTTTGAATATTTAATAGCATACCTTCACCTATTTTTTACTCGTTACCTACTACATCCAAAAATCTGGCAAATGTAACATACATACATACATACATATTCTCACACCTGTATTCCCAAGAGGGGTAGGCAGAGCACATGAATTCAGAAATCCAGTGCCACGTTTAGCAATTTCAGGGTAACCAAATGGTTAAACGTGATATTGCAGGGACAAGTTGCTAGCCCATCGCCCACAATACACTAACCCTTTCCCAGAGTCGGCTCTTACGACACCCACGGGAAGAAAGGGGGAGGTGCTATTCTAACCCGGCACCACACGGGGCAAATGTAACAAATGCCAGTAAAATAAGTCAAGAGTCCAACGGCCTGATCTTTTTCTAATCCGTTAAAGTTACGGAACAAAGCTCCCAGTTACGCAAGCAAAAGCGTCCATTCATGCCAGTGCCAAAAGACCCTGTCTCCAAAGGCTTATGAAACCTCAAGACAGAATTTATCCCCGCACACGATGCAAAACAGCTAAAAAAACAAGTACCACCCGCCAAGCCGTTGTCGCAGGCATTAGTGCATGATATATGTAAGCTTTTATGTAGCTCACCCACTTAATACTAAGGAGTCAACCCTCGTCAGTTGAAGATTAGTGGTGTTTTCCTGTAATAAACATGTCCGAGTGAAAAATCCATTAGTAGTGATGAAAGGTGGGGAAGATGGCGACGCGGAAAGTTTTTTTGTTTCAGAAAAGGATGTAATGTGACGGTTTGGTGAGATGAAAGGGTGAAGGAAGAGGCGAGCGAGAGAGAACATCTTGATGTGTACTTTTAATAATACAGAATCAGTTTATAAGGTTCTGTGCTGCTTAATAAACAAGGGAAGTATTATGCGATCATAATAATGGTCAAAACTTTCGTGATTCTCCCTCATGCTTATTACTACGTGGTTACTATGCGGGACTTAATCAAGTATGAATACGATTTTAATTACCTCGACGTTTCGGCCGCGTTTAGTAACCGTGGTCACCAGTAGACTAAAGCAGTTTTTCGAGCTATCCGCACTTGATTTTTATCAGTACCGGCTCCTCGAACTACCTGTATTTTACTACTGTTATCAACTCTCACCCTATCACACCGACACACAACAGTAGCAATTTCAGACGCTCTTTCTTCTTCTTCTGTTCGTCTCTAGGCTGACGCTTATGTATAACAGGATTCCATCAAGATGAAAGCTTAACTCCATCACTCCCGTTAACATTTTTATGTTTCTTGACTACATCCACTTCATGCATTATTGCATGATGTTGAGTTTGAAATGTTACCTCTCCATTTCTTTCCTGGATGTCATAAGAGGAGATAAAAAAATATTAAGGTCTACTTTAGGCGACAGGCTAGAAACCTGTCACTATTATTCCTCTGTCATCAGTGTTTTGATCTAAATTTATGCTATTCTAAGAGACATGAAATCGTCATGGTTTTGACTGCGTGATGTTATTGTATGTATGAAACTTTGAAGTGAGTCATCCGAGTTTTAACAAGATAGTTGGTAGAACCACGCAATTCTTCTAAAAATTTCACCACAGAATAGGAGATTTTATCTGAATTATTAAACGCATATTTTACTCCGCTTTCATAAATCTCACCTTAAATCGGATTACGGTTTGAGATTAAAATTTATAAGAGGTTCTTTATTTATTTTATTTATTCCTGCTGAGACTTTGCACGGCCGCTAATGGGCTCTTTCCTGTAAAAACTTGCTTTTATATTAAAAGCGCAATTATTACATGAGTTTATAAAAGCTGATGTTGATAATTTAAACATGAGATTAATGAACTGAATAATCAATGTATTTTTAATATTATGCGTAGTATGTAACATGTTTTAACTTGATGGGATTTAATCGCGTTATTTTTTGATTTGGTTTATTATCTCGATGTATCGGCCGCGTTACAGCAATCGTGGTCACGAGTAGACTGTAGACGAAAACTTTTAAACATAATAAAATTATAACAATACATGTTTAAGAAATATTTTAATCATAAAACCACCGTGAGTCTCCTAGTGAAATAAAGTGGGTACAATTAAAATGGATGCACTCACAGGTCATACCAGAAATGGTTCACGAATTTGCTTGACATAATTATGTCGAGCTAATCTAGATGTTAAAACGAGAGTGTAGGTACATTGTACATAGATACATACATAGGTACATAGGTAGGTTTAGATTCATCGCCGAATCCCATCGCACATTAAAACTACACTTCTAACCCATAAATACAACCAGCTCTAAACATGACACTACACCATATTAATTGCCACGCAAGGCCGAAAAAATGGGCCTCGAATGTGTCGGCATAAAAGGAACAGTGTTGCGAATGTTCGTGCACATTATTTATGTTAGGGCCGGGACACACTGGGCCCGGGGGAACTGAAAGCGGTCTTGACCAGGATGTCAAATGTCGAGTGGCCCGTTGGGACTGATACCGAGAAAAATGCGGTTAGTTTTCGAGATTTCTGCGTTTGCTTAATTTTTGTGTTTTGATCAGTTAGGAGTTTTATTGAAATACAGTAACATTTTACTGTATCGGCGTAGCGCGTTGATTTGGTGATGGTGATGGGACACGAATTTGTCCGAAACAAAAACGTCAGTGTATCTGTTTCATTACAACGCCGTAGTTTTATGTTTCAAGTTAGAAGTTTTACGTGGCTTATTGTATGTTTTATTGGATTTGTAATTAATGTATGATAACTCGGTGGACTGCCTTTTGTAAATAATATTTTCTGTGCCCTTTAAAACAATTACATTCATTGGAAACAATATCTGTGGTGTGACAAGTTTTTAAGTTGATTAAGCTATCTTGCGATGGTGAAACTTTCATGAAAGGTTTTTTATTTATTTATACTCATTTGATTTTTATTTATTTGTTGTCTAATTGTGCCCCAAACCCACGGCGCTAGCAAACTCATCGTAGCTAACAAATGAGACCTTTACACTCTCGCAACGAACCGCTCGCTCTGAATGAGTCTTCTTTTATACCCGTTATTTACAGAGCGAGATGTTTGCAATCCTAGATTTGTGCTAAGATTTGAAAATGGACGTCTTAAATATTTATTTCCATCATAGACCTAAACGGACTGTGTGTGCTCCTGTGTGGTGTCGGAATAGAATTACACTTCTCCATTTCTTCCGTGGGTGAAGAGGCGACTAAGGAAAATAGATTTAGGTATGCTTTAGGCGACAGGCGAGCAACCTGTCACTATGCGGTGGTTTAAGATAGCTCGGAAAAATAGTGGGAGTAATCGGCGCATTGAAGGTAATGCAGGTAGGTGAAGTGCAACTGATTTAGTAAAATAACGCGTCGTTATCCACCCCCCTTGCTCCTCGGATACCGAATAAACCTATAAAAATATTAAGCTACTGTTGCACATATTCTAAAATAGCATACTAAAAAGCGTGCTATTGAGTATAGTCAATACGAGCATGCTTATGAGTAGTTAACATTTGCTAGCAATAGGCATACTAGATTTTAAGTATGCTCTTGTATAAGCATGCTCAAAATTTGAGCATTTCATTTAATATTGTCATTTAATGCTGTTTAGAAGCGCTTCAAGCACGCCCCCTTACAACCGCGCGGCCGGTGCCGCAGTTAGCATGCTCAAAAATCGCACGGCTATCGATTTTCAAGCAAACTCGAAACGAGCATGCTAATTTTAAGCAACATTCCGACACACATGGTACTAAGTAGCACTTGCTCAATACATGGTGCTCGTGAGCATTGCGAGAGATTTCAACCACGAATTCCAGAGGCTATAAGAAGTAATAAATGTTATATGAACTTAGGTCGAAACACGATTTTTTTTTATAATTTTCATACATAATAATTGCTAATGTCGTATAAACGTGCCTTAATAATAGTAAAAAAAATCGTGTTTCGACCTAAGTTCATATAACATTTATTACTTCTTATAGCCTCTGGAATTCGTGGTTGAAATCTCTCGCAATGCTCACGAGCACCATGTATAAGCAAGCTTTCATGCTTGAAACGAGCATGTGTAACAGTACCTTTACTGCGCATACCCCTTCTGTCGTGGTAGCCCAGCGGTTCGACCTGTGGCCTCTCATGCAGAAGGCCGCGGGTTCGAACCTCAGACTCGCACCTCTGAATTGTTCGTAATTAATGTGCGAAAAATCGCCAAACTTAAGTGGCAGTGGGCAGGGCACATAGTTCGTAGAACTGACGGCCGTTGGGGCGGAAAGGTTCTAGAGTGGCGTCCACGTACCGGCCGGCGCAGCGTGGGTAGGCCCCCCGCAAGGTGGACCGATGACTTAGTGCAAGTCGCGGGAAGCCGCTGAATGTGGGCAGCGCAGGACCGGTCATTGTGGAGATCCTTGGGGGAGGCCTATGTCCAGCAGTGGACGTCTGTCGGCTGATAATGATGATGATGATGAATGTGCGAAATGGAATTTGATATTTACAACGAGCTTATTCGGTGAAGGAAAACATGTGTGTGAAGTTCCCAATCCGCACTTGGCCCGCGTGGGAACTATAGCCCAAGCCCTCTCATAGTGAGAGGAGGCCTGTGCCCAGCAGTGGGACGTATTTAGGCTGGATTATTATACACCCTTCTACTTTAACTTCTACCTCACCGCGCGGCCTGTACTAAGTACTCTTAAATAAGGCGTCGCGCACATTTCCACTCACGCCTGTAAGGCAAGGCGCACATTGTCAACATCGGAGTGCCGCGTTTCAAACACAGATCAATTGTTGAGTAGATATGGCATGTCTGTGTGCATACGTTCCGTATATATGCGGAGTTTCGCTCACCTCATGCTTTTTAAGGAAGCTTTAGACTTGAAGAGGGAAAGTAGAAAAATCGTAAAATTTAAAGTAAACTGAAATGAATTCCAGTAATAGTTTTTTTAATGTTAGCTGGCACAGTTTTAGCTCGCTCATTATTGGGCCTCTTCACTTAAAATCTAAAAAAATATGCCAGCAGTGGCTACAAAACGAGATATAGCCATGGTTTTGTCCATGTAGCGTTTCATATGCTCTGCCTACTCTATTTGAGATTGCAGGCGTGATGTTAATGAACTTGCATAAATATGTATGTAGGTATCTTTTAAATACATACACACTCAATTTTTTTAGCGAATTTCAATTTGATGATCGTTGAGTACGTAAGTACCTTACCGCCTTTGAATTTTTGTACTAAAAGTTGAATTTTAGGTGCCTTCAGTAAAATTATTTTTTATTTTTAACGCGTGCCATTTCCAATTAAAAATAAGTCCATGTTTCCTTCCAGGGATTGTGACCTTCTACACCCTTTTACGGCTTATTACGATTCCATGTTACTTCGGAAAGCGAGATCCTTACATGGACGCCCGTACCATTTGCAAAAAAAACGATTTTATGTAAATAATTAAAGTATCCATTTGTTAACTCCTAAATTGCTGCTCCTCTCTACTACTCAAAGGTACTTTTGGACTTGTTACTTATTTGCGACTTATCTGTTTTTTTGTACAACCATAAATATCAGCCAAGTGCGAGTCGGACTCGTGCACAAAGGGTTCTCTAAAATTGACTAGGTAAATAAGAGCGTAGTTAATACCAATAGTTGATAATCGAGCAAAATTAGGCAAGAAAATTACGCTTTTTTGACAGAAACCCTCCTAAAATTTTTATTTCATTTTGTTTTGTGTATTTCGTCATTGTAGCAGCAACAGAAATATTTTTTTGTGAAAATACTAACTGTCTAGAGGTACAGCTTAAAGTACAGTGTTGCGACAGACAAACATGCAGACGGATTGACGGCAAAATTTTACTATTGGGATCTTGTTTTTACCCTTTCGGTACGGAACCTCAAAAATCAGTCTAAACATAATCACACTGCTGGACTTACTTTTACTTTTATTAATAAACTAGCTATGCCAGCGACTTCGTCCGCGTGGAATAGTTATTTTGGGCATTACCTTTTTTTCGCAATAAAAGGTAGCCTATGTCCTTTCTCAGGGTCTAAAGATTATCTGTGCCCAATTTCATCAAAATCGGTTGTGAGGTTTAAGCGGAAAAGCGTAACAGACAGACAGAGTTACTTTCGCATTTATAATATTAGTAGGGATTGTAGCACCGATATATTTTTTCCTTTATGTTTGTAGCAAATGGTAAGGGAACATTTCATCTAGGTTTCGCAACATTTCGTTTACAGCTGGCCTTGTTAACCCTCTTGTAGACGATGTTCTTGAAAATTTCCTCGTCTTATTATATAATTCACATATTTTTGTCTTAAATATTTTTAAAAGGAACTTAGTACATTATAACCCGTACTTGCCCAGTGTTGTATTTAGAATAACTTCTTTTTTTAAAAAAGGCTCGTCTGGCTGTCCACAGAGGGGTGATCGTTCCATCACTAATGTACTGTACCGAAAGTTAGGTATGGCAAACGAAGCATAAAAAAATAATAAATGCAGTAGAAATGAGAGCTTTAGGAAGTATGGAAGGTGCGTCATTGAAAAACAGGATAAGAAATAGTGTGAAAAAGGAAAGAGCTGGAGCAAAAGAAGATTAACTAAACACATTTATACGGGGAGTAAATGGGTTCATTGGGAGGCGACGACAGACGGTCGTAAGAACGTGACATAAGAACCAAAAACTCGGAACACCTGATACTCAAACTTTGACACCGATCAGTGTCACTAGCAATGACCGGGTTAAAAGTACCTAGCATCCTACCGCCATTTTCCCATCGAACAAACGCCAATGAATACGGCTGTGGTGATTCAAAGCACCGTAATTTCCGAGCCGTCAGCTTCAGTGCGGCACAGACGGCGGGACAGCCAAGTCATTTGGCTAATTTCAGTTTAATTAAAGCGAATTTGTTTGGCTGTTAAAATCTTTGAGAGTTGTGTTTTGTTTCTGGGTGCGACGTGCCGATTTGTGACGGTGTTTTGTTTTTTTTGTTGCAGGTACGTGTTTCATGGATATGAGTCTGTCATTCTCGTATTCGAGATGAAAGGTTTGTTATACTTAGATAAAATACATACGTAACATGTATTCATACATCGCACCTGTACCCACAAATGAGTGACAACAATGATTATTTCACGTAGAGAGTTAACAAAACATGACTCTTCCACATTATTTATATATTTGTAATATAGGTAATTAATATTACAGAGTTGCTTAACAATTTTTAACACTATGATACTAACTTTCTTTCCCAAAAAATTTTAATCTACTAATGCGATTTATGTATGTATGTATGTATGTAACTCTTTATTGTACAGAATAAAAATGACAAAATAACATCATCATTTATCACTAATAGTAAAAATAAGTTTAAATGATTAGAAGGAGTAGGTACACAACTTTCAAAAAAATGATTTCAGATTACAAACTTGTAATTTAAACGCTTCTATTTTATGCTCAACTACAATAGAATCATCTGTTTACTTAAACTGTGTCGCTTGTAATAAGCAAACCTCTATGAGCTGGAGTAAGCCTTCCCTCCCTCTCCAAACAATACGGCTAAAGCGGGATGCAAGATGAGAAGTGCGACCTATTCAGCTGGCTCTGACGTTTGAGGTTTAGCTGAAAGGTTAAATAAATATGATTTTATTATTGGTTCAGGTTAAAAAGGGTAGTTATCGGCGTATTGTAAGACCTCAGGAATAAGTTAGAGTCATACAGAAATCAGACATCCTTACTTCCTTTTACTAATATTATAAATCGGAAAGTGAGTTTGTTTGTTTGTTTCGCTTTCACGCCGTAACTACTGAACCAATTGCTTTGAAATTTTGCACACGTAAATAATAGGGTATTTTTTATCCCGGAAAAAATTGGTGTTCCCTAGGGAATGTTCGCTTTATAACGCAATATAACCGAATTCTACGCGGGCGAAGCCGCGGGCGGAAAGCTAGTAGGTACATAATTATATTATACCTGTCCTTCTGAATGGGGAAGACGGAACTCACAAAACGTTACAAGCACTAAATCTGTTTCGCGATTTGGAGCCACTTTTAGCGTATTCCTCAGGTTTTCTTCTATATCAATTAGGTGTGGTGTCGGGTTTAGAATAACACCTCATCATAATCTTCATACGTACATACATACATACATAACCGTCACGCCTTATTCCCTGCGGGTAGCGTTGCCAGGCGTCCGGATAAAGCCGGACATAGGTAGGCTTTTTGATTGCGTGTCCGGCCAAAATAAACGGTGTCCGGCTTTTGTTAGGCTTTTTACATTTCGCACACGAGCACACGAGCGAACACCGAGCTGATTGATATACTTAGTAGTGACAGGTTGCTAGCCAATCGCCTACGACATACCTAAACCTTCTTTAGTCGCTTCTTACGACATCCACGGAGGAAATAGAGAGGTAACTTGATATACATTATTAATTCTATGATAAAATCCTCAATAAATATAAAAATAATGGGGTGTCCGGCCTTTCTACCCAAATGTCCGGCCAAACTGGCTGGTCTGTCCGGCTATTAGGTTTGGCGACCTGGCAACCCTACCTGCGGGGTAGGCAGAGACAACAGAGCGCCATTCGCTTCTATTTTGACATACTTCTTTCGCTTCACTAACATTCATCACTCTCGTCATACACGCTCGACGGTTTCGGGTACTCTTAATTTGGCCTATCTTTAGCACATCGCCGATCTGATCAATATACGTTCTTCGAGGGCGCCCTCGACCGACTTGCCCTAACACACTTCCCTTGTAAATTTGCTTACATACCCTTGCTTCATCCATTCTCTCCACATGCTCAAACCAAACCATCATATCTTCCTTAAGCCGATAAGCCGTGATAGCCCAGCGGTTCGAACTGTGGCCTCTCAAGCAGAGGGTCGTGGGTTCAAACCCCGGGCTCGCACCTCTAAATTTTTCGGAATATATGTGCGATAGCAAATTTATATTTATCACGAGCTATTCGGTGAAGGAAAACATCGCGAGGAAACCTACACACAGCGACGAAGTAATTCAACGTTGTGAAGTTCCCAATCCGCACTGGGCCCGCGTGGGAACTATCGCCCAAGCCCTCTCATACAGAGAGGAGGCCTGTGCCCTGCAGTGGGACGTTCAAACTTCTATTTTACGCTTCGTAGCCACTTCTGCCGTAGTTTTACGTTTGCACAGTGCTAGCTTTTTGGCTAAACCTTACCTCCTTGGTCGCCTCTTTTGACATCCACGGAAGAAATAGAGAGATGCTATTCTACACGGCAATGTATATAACTATATAGAGCATGTAATAATATGCCGTTGATGTTATTGCTTGAGAACGTGACCAAACCACCTCGCGCAAATGTCGTTACTGCAGGGGGTAATAGAATAATGTTGACTTGTGTAACGTTCCGAGGCAAAAATAAACATGTTACCGGAAATAATGCAGAATAAAATAACTAGGGTAGTCTTCGCCAACAGTATCGAGCATGATGTCTTGCCCCATCATTTTAAAACAAATAAAATCGTTGAAAAAATGATAACATGCAAATTTTAATGGGGTTTATGAAAACCAAACCATACCATTAGTATTAATTTACATTTGCACCTCATGCCACGGATAGGCAGAGCACAAGAAACGATACAAAGACAAATTCATGACTATTTCACGATTTGTAGCCACTTCTAGCATATTTTTTACGACTTAAGTTAAGACGCACTAATAGTGCGTCTGGTGTCGGGTTTAGAATGAACCAAAAAACCAAAATTATGACTATTTCACGCTTCGTAGCTACTTCTAACGTCATTTTAGGTTTGCAAAGATGGAAGAGGTAGAACAGTGACAGGATGCTAGCCTATCGCCTAAAAAATACCTAAGAATACAAAACGCTACATAGACAAAACGCTTCGTGGCCACTTCTAGGATATATTTTTGGTTTTAAGGTGGCAAGTACAATAGTGACAGGTTGCCAGTCAGTCGCCTAAAATATACCTGAACCTATGTTAGTCGCCGCTTACGACATCCACGGAAGAAATGGAGAAGTGTTATTTGGGCCGTTCTTCAGCCGTACGATTTTTCGTGTTCTCAAGTTCAAGTGCTTGTGAAATCTAAATTTTAACAGATAACCTTTTAAAAAAATTACCTTACGTAATTCACACTTTATTCTGCTCAAAATAAGTCTAACAATAGTATATTCTTATTATTAAATGCGCGAAACAAAAATCTAAAGTCAGTGGAGTCCATATTTTCGCCTTGTCCCACCTCCAAAATTTGTTAGTTGATGACATATACTTCGAAATCTAAACGCGAAAACTATAAGTTTTTGTTGTTCACAGCAAGCCAATTACATGATAAATTGAATCCTATTGCCTAAATAATTATTTTTACGTTAGTTTATTTTTAAAGCCACTTTTAAAAAGTGTCCCGAGTTTTGCGTCTTAACCAAATTCGGCCATAAAACGCGTCGTACTGCTCAAACGCATACTCCGAGAGACATCCTCGATACGTTCCTAGAAAGAGTCTGTCACGCCGCGACGGCTAAACAGTGTGAATCTGTGATTTATTGTGTCGTAACCGAATCACGAAGGAAAGAAAACAACACGAATTTTTTGTCACAGTTAAAAGTGATTACCATATTATTTTTTTCTCGCATGTTTTGTTAATATATTTAACTCAGATTATTTTGACATATTAAACAGTGTTATAACTACTTACAAAAAAAATATTGAGTTTTTATCAATAACCGTTTCGAAGTAATTAATTAAAAACTAAATTGCTCACGTGATTACCGCGACGGTGATTACCGTAATTTGAGTGATCTCCGCGGTTTTATAGACGTGGTAATAACTATATTGGTCATTTATTGAGTTATCACTGTAAAATATATAAGTTTTAAATAATGCTTCCCTTGATTAAGAATATTACTCTGTGCAACACAAAAAAATATATACCTAATAAAAAAATAATAATTTCACGTTTCTTTTTTTTATCAATGGTTATCATTAATTAAAATTATTATACTATTACTTAAGATGTTTATAATTCAAGGCTATAAATGTATAGCATAAAAAGTCTAGTGATATCTATCAATAAACATGATTTCATGCCAATATTGTTTGCTTGGGTGATTACCGAATTATATGAAAAAAGAAAATTTAATTATCTCGATAATTATAAGGTTTAAAGTGATGCCTCTTTTTGCAAAACGTTTGAAATGTGAAGCATTATTCGATTTATTCATAAAAACACACATTAACATAAAATGAAATTATGCCTCGGAGTGTCACGCAAAACTGCTTTGGTCGTGGAATGACCCATTTAATTCTAAACCCGACACCACACGGAAATAGATCATAATTATGTGCATAAAATACCAAAATTTATAGCCGTCTGGTCTCTCCACCAGAAGCGGAGGTAACAGAACCATTTGTCGGACTCGGGACAAACAAGAATTTATGCTAGCCCGAAGCAGTCTTTCATCATCGCCATGACAACCTGAAATCGATTCTGACTCAACCTGATAAGGTGCAAATAGGGATGTAGGGGGCGGTTGTTTGCGCTTGTGATTATGGCTCATATGTGTTACGGAATTCCTGTAGGCTTTCGGTGAGTTGGTGGGCAATTATGTTACTTTAGGACGTTTTGAGGGGTTTTATGACGATGTCGAGACGGTAATAGCGTTTAGCTGAGAAAAAAGTTTTGAAAACAAAACTTGTTGGTTCAAGTTTGGATCGCGCTTGAAGGGTTTCGTAACTACAATTATTTGAACAACAAAAAGAGACAGGAACAAGAGACAAACTTAACTGTGCCGTTGTTATCATACAAAACTCTAGTTGAACTAAATATGTCAGAATAGTAGCGAATGGCGCTCTGTTGTCTCTGCCTACCCCGCAGGGAATAAGGCGTGACGGTTATGTATGTATGTAACTCTAGTTGACACCCGCGTTGCATAGATGTACTTGCCTTACTGTCATACCCGTAAGTGAAGGGCTAAGCACCTTGCCATCTGGCAACGATTTTAAACAACTTGTGTTTTTAACTTCTCGCTAAAACTGGAGAGCGACTGGGTCGATTCGATTTGGTTTTTCCCTAGTCCATGTAAGGCTGAAACGGTGAGAACATTTGAAAAACTTGCGAAATAAATTTTTGCTAAAGCAGAATGAAGTTCGCCAGGCCAGTTAGTTATTTAACATGTTTAACATGGGCTCAACCCCCCCCCCCCCCCGAAAAGTTCAGGCTCCCATACAATAATCGTGATATTTTTTGTGTCCGACTCGCACTTGGCACTTTAGGTCTGTCTATGTCTGTATCTAATAAAATATAGGTACGTAGCCAACAAAATTCCTATCGAAATGTCGCCACAGGATCCAAAATAAACCTGTATTTTCGTTCCAATTGCTCGTACAAACACTTGTTTGTGAAGAGGCTCGACCGCGTGACTTTTCCAGCGTTCAAGGGATATAGGGCATTATTGATGGTAACATTCTTCCATACGAATTCACTGTATGCCCTATTTGGCCTTGTTTGTGTGGGTTTACGTCATAATTTTTGGGATATGGATGTAACTTGTAATTTAAACCTAGTCTAGACATGTACAACCTCGTCTATATTCCCAAATGGAGTAAACAGAATCAGATAAAAGATAAAAATATTTATGTGTTCAAACATGAGTTATAGTAAATATACCTAGTTGGTTCATAAATAAAATTGAAGTCCTGCATGTTTTAGTCAAGTAACTAAAACAATAATCATAATTTCAATAAAGAAGCACTAAAGTAAATTTCTATTCCAGTAGTCACTAACATAATAGTAGCACTTCCCTACTAGCAGACTGAATAAATTAGATTAGAATCTATTTAAGTCGATATCCCTTATGTCTTTTGGAACGATGCTATAAATGACCGACTTCCAACATAATTTCAGATTTAAAAACCGATGAATAAGGTGTAATAGTGACAAGTTGCGAGCCTGTCGCCTACACCATACCTAAACCTATTTCCTTAGTCACCTGTTACGGCATTTGCAAGAAATAGAAAGATGAAATTCTAAACCTGATACTCACTGTTATAATAAAAGCGCTTTTACTACCCAGCTCAATATAAACATTACAGTAGATCCCAACCCTAAAACAACATTCAAACGCTTGTTTTCTGGCGGGCTGAAATCCTAACCCAAAAATGCCAACTTGTGCGGGGAATGTTTACATTTCAAGCTATAAAAATATTAGGTAGGTAAGCGAAACATTGAAATCTCTTATCTCGCTGCTGCAATAAAAGAGTGTTAATAGGACTACCTAATCAGCAAACGTTACATTTCTAAAGCTCTAAACTTACTGATAGCTGAAGCGGGGCAAAACGGCGCGGTCGTGTACCTATTTGAAATTAAATGGGAGAGCGCGCACATCGCATCGCATTTACTATTGCTTCAAGTCTTATGCATAGAAACCATCCAACTATGTAATGACTTCATTTAGGTTTGATCCTTCCTTGCGTTGCACTTTAGAGTAAGTACGATTTTGATGGTTAACGACAAATGCTGTAAAGATAATGGTATGATCCCTTAGCGACTCCAGCTCGCTTTAGACCGGTTTTTTCATGTCTATAAAAATATAAATCTCAACACCATTCCCGCCAATCCCATCACAGCCAAAGGGTCTTTACCAGCCCAAAAGCATTATTATAAACTTGTTATCAGTCGAGAAAATCCGCAGAAACTAGCTCGCGCAAACTACTTACGGCCATAAGAACATTTTCCTCATATCGCGTAATGTCGTAAACTTTTTTTTGCCTATGTTTTTACGGAACGCACCGAACCACGAAAGATATATGCCTGTTTATTCCTCCTACCTGAGAATGACCGCTAGTTTTTGGGGAAAACGGCGTTGAAACTAAGTTAGGGAAGTTTAACGAAGTAAGTTTCGAAGTAGTTTTTGTAAATACGTTCTGGATGTCTGGGTTCGGAAGGCTAACGCTCCAGTTGCGTATCGAATCATAGATGTGTAACGGAAAACTTGGAAACTATTCATAGACGGTAAGTAGGTTTCGATTTTGTCGTACTTTTTAACAGCTATTCGATAATGAGGTTACAAGATTGTATGTACGCTGCGTGCGAGTAGGTACCTACTGTGTGTTATGGTGCACTCAACCAAAAGAGGATAAAATTTTGTTAAAGAGAATTATTAAAATCAATTGTTTTTAGGGTTCCGTTCCCAAAGGGTAAAAATGTGACCCTATTACTGAGACTTCGCTGTTTCTCTGTTTGTCCGTCTGTCACTAGGCTGTATCTCACGAACCGTGACACCTAGAGAGTCGAAATTTTCACAGATGATGTATTTCTGTTGCCGCTATAACAACAAAAAATACATACTAAGAATAGATTAAAATAAAAAAAGGGAGGCTCCCGTACAAAAACCGGGATTTTTTGCTGTTTTCGTGCGAGAGTCCGACTCGCACTTGGCCGGTTTTTTTTTTTACTTGAAACAAAAATATTAGACAGCTTTTTTTGCACTCTTTAAATTTTAATTAAATCAAACATAACTTCTGACAAAAGCTACCAGCTAGCCACCACAAGCTAGATTCCACTGTATTATCTATACTTACTACTAACGTTCTCACCTAACAGTGAAGTTATTAGATGCTGCCTTCCACCTAGACATCGCAAGTTCTTCGGTGATATACGAGTGTTTTAATTCCAACATTTTGGCCGTCCTCCAACGCCAACCACGTTTGACAATACTCCGCAGCCACCAAGTTTAATATTTGCTGGGAAATATATTGAGGTTGGCCCGCTGCAAATATATTAGGCTTTAGGTGTTTTAGTTTTTTAAGAACCGTTGGATAAACTCGTATGTCTTGGCAAGCGGATGGCCGAGACGCGTTTGGTTTGTTGGTGTTTTTTGTCTCGTTTTTGTTTGCAATGGAGAGCTGTAGATGAAGTTAAAGGAGTCGGTTGGAATTGAAATGTTTTGCCACCGGCAGAGTTTATATTTCCTATTTAATTTGACATCTATTTAACAGCCTATTTTAACAGTTTTCCTTTTGCTGTTCAGCGGGGTAATGCTGCTGGTATTATGGGGATCTTTAAGCCGGGTACGACGCGGGGCGTGAGGGATTTCTTAGTTAGTGTAAATGTTTTAATTAATAATTATAATGTAATTAAAATTCACTTCTATTATAGTAGCCAGGTGCGAACGCGTTTTTCGAAATTATCAAATGCCGTTGACTTCTTGTCTTTGTCATTTGTACGGGATTACGTGACAGAGAGTGCGCTATGTTAACTTGTTTCCGTGAAAAGGGTACAGCCTGTCGCCTAGAATGTACCTTGACTTATTTCCTTGGTCGCCTCATACGACTTCCACGGAAGAAATGGAGATTATGTTATCCTAAACCCGACACAAAATAAGATAGTAGACTAATGAATCTGGAAACCAACTTTTCTAGGCATTTTAGCTCTTAAGAGGATAAGAGTCGCATCACTTCTCCATACAAACGTTCCCTGTTTTCTCCCTGAATAATGACATTAGAGCAAAAAAATTTTTTCATTAAATTTGTATCTGTTGTGGCTATGCCCCTATGATTTGCTTTTATCTAAATAAAAAAAATAAATAATATATCGATAAAAGCAAATCATAGGGGCCACAACAGATAAAAATTTAAGGAAAAAATTTTTTTTGCTCTAATGTCATTATTCAGGAAGAAAACAGGGGACTAGGTACGTTTGTATGGAGAAGTGGTGCGACTCCTATCCTCTTAAGGAACAACACAGTAAGACATTAAGTAAATAATCTGTGATAGCGAATGTTCCAGTCTGCCAACAAAGTTCTGCTCGTTGAGTTTTTGTGTCACAGGGATAAATTGTTTCAAATGGTTATTCCTAGTGCTTTTAGGTCAAAGCGTTTTTACTTCTGGCACATTTGAGTACATTTTTATTTGGTTAATGTTTAATAACTCCTCTTCATATCCGCTGTAGATGTCGCAATATGCGACTAAGGGAAAAGTTAAGGTACATTTAAGGCGATAGGCTAGCAATCTGTCACTGTTATACCTGCCAACTTGAAACCATAAAAATTGCTAGAAGTGGCCACGAAACTTGAATAGTCATGGTTTTGTCTATGTAGCCTATCGTGTACTCTGCCTACTGCGTTTGGGAATACAAGTGCGATGTACGTAAGTATGCTTAATTTTATTGATACTTACAAAATTAAAGATTGTTTCATCTTGTGACAAAAAAAACGGTTGTAGTAATGAACGTGAATCAATTTTTTTTTCATTTCATTATTATTTTATCATTATGTGTTTATTAACATGAGTAAAAACAGATGTATCAAAAAAAAACCACGACGCAATCTCCCTGATTTTAGTACAAAACAACGAAACAAGCCATAAGCTTTCTTTCAACCATCGACAACATTTTCTACTGTATTTATTATTCGATTTTTATCTTAATCTACGAGTACAAAAGTGAGGGGAGATAATAGAAATACTATCGAACATTTTAATCCCAGCCCATTCCAAATGGGGGCCTTATAAAATTGCATTAAGCAGCCGAGATTTTTACGCACCCTAATGCTTTCGAGTTTCCTTAAACCGATTTAGTATAAGTCTTTACATTTTAAGATCAGCTAGTGATTCTGTCGCTAAGTATATCCGTTAAGGCGATTTAACGGTTGACTGGTTTTCTGTAGCCCCTTAGAACTGATGACTCCAAATGGTGCCCCGTTTTCATGGGAAACGGACCTGCTCGGCACTTGAGAGCATAGGACACGTTCTTTAGAGATTATTGTATATTTAAGAGCACATAGTTAGCACGCCCAGAGACCCCTTGTGGCGGAATTTTATGACGATTACGTGGGTTTTAATATTTTTTGTACGACACAGGCGCTTCAAATGTATTTTGAAGTCTTTAGAGTTGCCATTTGGGCTTAGAATAACACCTTTCCATTTTTTCCGTGTATGTCGTAGGAGGCGACTAAGGAAATAGGTTAAGGTATGTTTTAGGCGACAAGTTAGCAATCTGCCTCTAAAGTATCTCTTTACTAAAATCCTAAAAGAAAATGCTAGGGGTAGTTACAAAATAGTCATGGATTGTCGATGTAACGTTCGTGTGCTCTGCCTACCCCATTTGGGAATCCAAGCGTGATGTATGTAAGTGTGTTTTACTAGCTTTTGCCTGCGGCTACGCTCGCGTTAAATTCGGGGTAACACAGAAGAGATCTTGTTAGCCACAGCCCGCATGCCAATTTATAGCTTTTTACTATTTTTCTTATGGTCATATTTTGGAAAATTCAAACAAAATCTTTATAAATTGTAGCCTATGTGTTATTCTGATGTATAAGCTACATTACTGTAAAGTTTCATTAAAATCCATTCAGTAGTTTTTGCGTTAAAGAGTAACAAACATCCAAACATCCAAACATGCTCACAAACTTTCACATTTATAATATTTTATTAGTAGGATAGGAATCTCGTCGTTGCTTTTGCTATAGTTTCTGTGGCGACAAACTATAACAACTAATGCTTGCTAAAGTAGAAAACAGATGAAAATAAGACCATTGTTTTATGTATCGAACAATAAAATTCAGTGCTACCTAGGTAATGGAGTGCAATTAACAAGGCCTAGGCAATTAGGACGGAGCTAAATTACTAACAAATGTGCCGGAAACCATTTTCTGCGTAAAAGTAAAATAAGTCGAGGCTAATTTCCTTTAGAAAATTAAGTTTATCGTTAATGCGATTACGGCGGTGGAAATCTAAGCGTCTAACTCAGATAAGCCGAAAACGAAATTTCCTATTTTAGTTTCGTAATAAACAGGAATTGAAAACTCTTGATGTTATTTGGATTGTAATTAGAGTTAAATTTCACGGAGATTTGATTAATTTGAAGATAGTTCAGCATTAAATAATGTCCTTGATCTATTACGTACAGAAAGATTTCGTGTCACGACTTCTTAATGTCTATTTTTTGCTCCAATAAATCTGTTAATTTATGAAATATTTAGTTACGAGTCCAAATATTATGTTTAAATGTCACCTGGGAATTTAATTACAAATCTAAAGCTTACCTTAGTTTTATTTCCCCCGTGTGGTGCCGGGTTAGAATAGCACCTCCCCCTTTCTTCCCGTGGGTGTCGTAAGAGGTCGACTCTGGGAAAAGGTTAGTGTCTTGTGGACGATGGGCTAGCAACCTGTCATTGCAATGTCACGTTTAACCATCTGATTACTCTGAAATTGCTAGACGTGGCACTAGATTTTCGAATTCATGTGCTCTGCCCACCCCTCTTGGGAATACAGGCGTGAGAATATGTATGTATCAGGGATGTTGCGGATGTCATTTTTTTCACATCCGCGGATGCGGATGCGGATGCGGATGTTTAGAAGCCCACATCCGCGGATGCGGATGCGAATGCGGATCTCTACAAAAAACGGCCAAGTGCGAGTCGGACTCGCGCACGAAGGGTTCCGTACCGAAAATTACAAAACAAACAGGTTTTTTCTATGGGAGCCCACCTTGATTATTATTATTTTGTTTGTATTTGATATTGTAGTGATAATCCAAACACATAATCTGTTAAAATTTCAACTACTTAGCTAGCACGGTTCTTGAGATACAGCTCTCAGAATGATGACCACTAAAAACGGCCAAAATCACGTTTTTTCTATGGGAGCCCCCCTTAATTATTATTTTTATTATTTTGATTGTAGTATTTGTTGTTATATCGGCAACAGAAATACATCATCTCTGAAAATTTCAATTGCCTAGCTTTTACGGGTCTTGAGATACAGCCTGGTGATAGACGGGCAGACGGACAGACGGACAGTGAAGTCTCATAGTAATAGGGTCCCGTTTTCACCCTTTGGTGCAGCGCAGATGACAGACTTTTTTTTGCGATCGAGTCTGCGGCGCACAAAGTCTGCATCTGCATGGATTGTATGCATTGTGCGCCGGACTTTTTGCGCGTCGTGTCACGTGTGCGTTACTGCAAATAATTCCATGGGTTCTATTGTCATAATCATACCCCGTTATCAGTGTTGCAGATTCATTGAAACTAAGCCATAGGGTTGTCGCACAACATTTATTTTATTGACATGTCATGACATGTGACATATTGGAAGGGGCATAAAACTTTTTTCTTACAAGAAAGTTTTTATAGGTAAAATATCGGATTTGTATATGTTGTTGTCTGAATAAATGATTAATAATTTTTGTACGTTACTTGGCTTACATTTTTTCGCCTATTACTTTATGATATCCATTTTAAATATGTAAACGACCGCTCCACTTCTATGGATGTTATCGGTAAATCCTTCTAGTGATTATAATGTTCCACTGTGTTTTTGTTAATATGTTCTGTTTTTCCGCTTCTCCATTTTTAAGTAATTTAGTAACTGCATACTAAACGAACGAATTATAGACGACATAAATCAATATTGACAAATAAATGACGTAACCACCTATTAACTATGAAGTTAAAAAAAAACTCTTAATTACGGGCTGAAAAGAGGTTTTGTTCTCTTCTAAAATTTAAATAAAAAAAGGTGAATATAATTTAATGTATATTTAAAAGTAGGCACATATTAAATAATATACGTGCAGTGCCATCCCTAGCTTTTTCAATGGATTTGCAACATTGATAACGGGGTATGGTCATAATATAAAAAATCCGTCGCGGATAGTCTGTCGTCTGCGCAGGGCCTTTGAGTGCGTAAGCCTAAAAACTCAATTATTGGTTTGGTAGGGTAAAAAATAATAGCGAAACGCGTCACCGTCACCGATTGACCGAAGTACGAAATCAAATTACTGCTTGCCTATTGGTCGACATCGACACTCGACATGCACCATTCGCCGAGCCCGCCACTTTCTTGTCGCGACATGCCTACACATCCGCATCCGCATAAACTCCGCATCGAATTTATGCGGATGCGGATGCGGATGCGGATGTCCAAATTGATGCGGATGTTCCGCGTATGCGGATGCGGATGCGGATATTCGCAACATCCCTGGTATGTATGTATCTAAAGTATACGAATCGAAAAAAGTTCTTTCCCATTCAGAAATTTAAATATTAAAACATCGTAAACCGCGTTAGTTAAGTAGTAAGTTAGTAATAAAAGTTTAGTAATGTTTGTTTATGGTTTAAAAATATTGTGTGCAGTTTACACAATTCGGCATTGAAACACTTGTGATACTAAAACTCTGTCTAAATTCCCACATAAAATAGCAATTGAAAAAAAACTTCCTTCGCTCTAGTAGAATTTTAAACTGAACGACCGAGTTTCTTAAGCCTCTCGGAACTCTTGCGCGGTTCCCAACATGGCCGCCACGTCAACTCCAGTTGATGTGAGGGCGGGAAAGGATCTCAGGCAAGACAAAGAGTTGTCAAGTTGCGAGTGTAGTGAACATGACGGCGTTTTTTTTGTAATATATATAGGTAGGTACAGTCAGGAACCGGGATTGTTGAGCCACTTGCCACTGTTCGCAATTTAGACGTGTAATCAATGACAGATGTGACAGACTCGATGTTAGGTATTGGATTAGTATTACACGACCAAGTTACAACCATGGGTAGGTGGCTCAACAATCCCTGTTCGCGATGGTACGACTGTTATAGTCTTTTATTTATGTTTGGTTACCTACGAGGCGGCAATGTTGTCTTTTTTACTTATTATACATACATCATCACGCCTGTATTCCCAAATGGGGTAAGCAGAGCACACGAAACGCAACATAGACAAAACCATGACTATTTCACGTTTCGTGGTCACTTCTCGCATGTTTTTCAAGTTTTGAGTCGCCTTTGTCGCTTCTTGCGACATCCACGCAAGAAATGGAGAGGTGTTATTCCAAACCCGACACCATACGGTTTTTAACTTATTTCAAGTCATAATATATTTAGTAGGGCAAGTGCATTTTATATGAATCTTCATAATATCTTTACTGCTATTAATTTTACCTATCAAGAATAATCTGGAAAAAAGAACTAGCGGAGTACAATAAGTATTCTCAAAAGTATCAAATTTTACGAACTTCTAGTCTTGCAACTCTCTCGATCGGTTATTTTATCAAAACTAAAGATAATTATACAAGGAATTAACGACGATATTCCACTTCAACAGATATTACGAAACGGGCGGCTGTCATTGGCACCGAATTGCATTGGCTTCCACGCTATACCACTTATATCGACTACTCTCTCATCGACCACAGACTTAATATCAAAATAGATACTACGAGTTCCTGCATTTGTATGAAAACCAAGCGCGCCACTTTTTCTCTACCGTAACGTCACATGAGCGCTTTAGTGATGGGAATTGACAGTCCGAGTGAAACGATTCAAAGGTAACGCCGCCTTGTTCTAGTTGTCCTGTTTCTAGGCCGTTAAACCTAAGTGGTACAGAACTAAATGAAACCGCGTCAAAGGAAGAGCATTGCTCTCCCTTTTGGCTCCCTTTTGGCACGCGATGTACATATACACTTGAGTCATACATATACATAAACATATTTTCACGCCTGTATTCCCAAAAGAGGTAGGCAGAGCACATGAATTCAAAAATCCAGTGCCACGTTTAGCAATTTCGGTGTAACCAGGTGTTTAAACGTGATATTGCAGTGACAGGTTGCTAGCCCATCGCCCACAATACACTAACCCTTTCCCAGAGTCGACTCTTACGACACCCACGGGAAGAAAGGGGGAGGTGCTATTCTAACCCGGCACCACACGGGCACTTGAGTCATCTATTTCGATATAAGTCTGTGCCATCGACTGAATGTTCTCACGAGCTAGTTAGGTATCCTAACGACTCCATCCATCACGGAACCGCTGTAAATTAAACACACATTTTAGTCCTTTGAGTTATTCGTGCGGGTTTCTTTAAGTCTCTCTAAGTTTTGGTGGGTTTTGGGCGACAGGGCGCAAGTGTGGAATTTTTTTTTTGATACTTTTTAGGGTTCCGTACCCGAAGGATAAAAACGGGACCCTATTACTGAGACTTCGCTGTCTGTCTGTCTGTTTGTCTGTCCGTCCGTCTGTCCGTCTGTCTCCAGGCTGTATCTCACGAACCGTGAGAGCTGGAGAGTTAAAATTTTCACAGATGATGTATTTCTGTTGCCGCTATAACAACAAATACTAAAATCAAAATAATAATAATAATTAAGGGGGGCTCCCATAGAAAAAACGTGGTTTTTTTTTTGCAGTTTTGGGTCTATTTAAATAACTGTAACAGCTAAATACTTGAAATGCTCACAGAATATTTAATTACATATTTACTTTAAAAATAATAATAAAATTAAAATGAAATTAGTATTTAAGGGGGGCTCCCATACAAAAATTCTGATTTTTTGCAGTTTTTGGTACGGAACCCTTCGTGCGCGAGTCCGGCTCGCACTTGGCCGATTTTTTGTTGTTTGGTTTTAACTGGTACGGTAAAAGAAGAAAATACATCCATACATACAGTCCCGTCTGTGTTCCCAAATGGGGTAGGCGGAACACACGAAACGTGACGTAAACAAAATCATAATAATTTTAGAAAAAACTAATATGTAAGAGATATAATAGTAAGGTTGCTAGCCTGTCTCCTAAAGTGTACCTTAACCTACTTACGTCATCCACGGAAGAAATGAAGAGGTGATTATTCTAACGCGACACTACACAAGAACACAAGAGTATAATATCGCGAGGTCAATGTGTATGCTGTTGTGTTACAAAGTTTCAACTTTCAGAAAGATGAACCTATTCAAAAGGGGATTTTTTGCAAACGATTAGTTTATCAAAATAGTTCGATTTGAAATAGTTACGATCGTCTTTTATCACAATTTTTTGTTGAATTTATGTTTGTTTAAATGGTGTTGATTTTTTTAAAAATTATACTCATCTTTAACGTTTTAGGGCGCAACATGTGTTTTTGTGTGATAATTATCATACAATTACGTAATGACTTAAAGATTTGGCCTTTATTTGCTGTTATTTTTTATTATGTTTTAATTCCGTACACAGTGTTTTGCTGCTACATCTATATTATGTACATAGAAAGGTGGTTCCATTTTAGAATTCTATTTTAAATTTGGACAACCCCTTGTTTCTATAAGAGCTTATAGCCTAATAAAGTAAGGTTAATTAAGGTAAGAACCTCGGAATTTCGAGATACCCAGCTGGAAGTTTTGTAAATATTTGCATATTGAGGCCCTAAAAGTTGTCTCAAAACCTACATATTCTAGGGTGTGAGCGACTATTAAATTTCAAGGTCAAAAGTCACAAAAATCTGTTTTTTGCGCTTCTTTTGTAAATATCTCATATCCTATGGATTTTTGCTATTTGTGTTTCTTATCAATATAGTAGAATACAAAATTCTCTACAAGTTTTGTTTTTTATTTTTTTTTATACGGTGAACCGATTTCGAGATACAGGGCGGAGAGCGCGCGGTCATAACATCACTTTGGGTCGACCGGTCTCCGATCGAAAACGTGCCATTATATACTTGATGAACTATCGATAGATCACTGATTATAAATATTTGATTAATTAAATCAATGTGGCTTTGGGTCGGCTGCTGATTGTCTTCGTTTTTTGGCGTAAATTAGAAGATGTGTCCCTCTACCCTGGATTTTTGCAATTATAGTAGATTTTTTTCTATGTACCAGACCAGCTGGTTTTCGATTTTTGACGTAAAATGAGGTGACCCACTAAGTTCAATATTTTTTGTAAAGGAGGTATGTCGATTTCGACAGTAGTTTGGTTGGGCTCTAGTGCTTTCTAATCAGGGTCACCAGGTACTCCAGATCTTCAATTATCCCAGTTTTTATATTTTTCCCTTTATGTAGTCATTAATCCCTAATTCTGTACCAAATTTCAGCTTTGTGAGTTTATGGGAAGTAGGTACTAGTTCTATTTTGATGATCATGAGTGAGTGAGTGAGTGTCGAAAATGCGAAACTTTGCTTTCGTTTAACTTCGGTACTAAATGACCTGCTGATTTGAAATTTTGGATTTTAAGTATGTAATTATAGCTAACTAGATGACAAAAATTTCAGCGTTCTGGTCTTATCCAGAAGTGCTCAAATAGGTGCCTGAAAACGCGGCGAAATGGATCCAGTAAAAGATGGTACGGCAGTGCTTGCTTCGCGCTCGACTTGGTGGGGGCACGGCCGTGCCCCCGACCATCAACTTCTGCAGCATTTTGATGTTTTACAATATCTGTGTCGTTTTGGCCATCGAAGTACCCGAGGCCTTAAGTGATGCTGTGACCGCGCGCTCTCCGACCTATATCTCGAAAACGGTTCACCGTATAAAAAAAATTAGACGCAAAATTTGTAGAGAATTTTGTATTCTACAATATTGATAAGAAACACAAATAGCAAAAATCCATAGGAAATGAGATATTTACAAAAGAAGCGCAAAAAACAGATTTTTGTGACTTTTGACCTTGAAATTTAATAGTCGCTCACACCCTAGAATATGTAGGTTTTGAGACAACTTTTAGGGCCTCAATATGCAAATATTAACAAAACTTCCAGCTGGGTATCTCGAATTCCGAGGTGATTTCCTAACCTTATTAGACTATTAGAGATGAGAAAAAAAGGCTAAATAACAGTTATTAGTTTCAGTTTTTTTTCTTACTACCATTTTGTAGTTTAAGTAGTTTTTTCATGTTGTTAATAAGATAGTTTCGTTTTATAACTTTAAAGATAATTACGGAATGGTAAGACATCCCACCTCACCCCTCAATATCATTGTGTATAAATTGACTGGTTATTTTAGTCAATTTTTGGATTATAACAAGATTTATGTCCATTTTGTAACAAGATTTATATTATTTAAAGAACAGTAGCCTACAAAACCACGACAACCTCTTACCATCTATACCTAACTAGTAACAATAATAATTATATAACGTAAATACATCTCACTATATTCCCAGCCGGGTGAAACTTGCCTCAATATTATCAATTACAATACACTTATCCTGTACTAACTAAATAAGCACTTACTCGTTTTTACAGCGCGCATTCCGCCAAATTGTGACATTTACTAACTAAGCACATAAAAAATTTACTACACAGAAAAGTCACTCGTTATGTAATATCCCCCCTTTTGTGAGTTTACGACGTAGTAAAGGCCAAGTTTATTATTTATTGTGTGTTGCGATGTTGTGGCGTTTAGTTTGTTGTTAATATGGAATTGTGAAGGTTTTGGGAGACGTTTTTTACGTAAACCTAGTAGGTTTTTGAGGGTATTTTTCTATTTATTTATTTTTTAAATTGAATATATATTTTTTTCACCTATCCATTCGTGTGGTCTCGAATTTAGAAAAACACCTCTCCATTTTATCCTGTAGATGACGTAAGAGGCGCCTCAAGAAATGTTAAAATATTTAAGGTAACATGCTTTCACTATAATAACTACCTATTGTACTTCTAAATAAAAAATCTAAAAAATGTGCTAAAAGGTGTGTGATGTAGGTATGTTCGTAAGTTTATACATTTACTAGCTTTTGCCCTAAAGTTCCTACGTAACATTGTATTGTCATCCGATTCACACCAGTAAAAAAATCAGCTCAATTGGCCGCAGGGAAGTGTAACAAATTGACCGCGCTATTTTAACTTGATTCAAACAAACATCTTAAACAGTTTAAAAAAGAAAGCTTGTATTCTGTCAAATTCCGTAGCAAAGTTTAATACACTGACAAATAATAGCCTGTCTTATGAAACTTGCGTCCGTTTCAGTGGATACCCCGAACTTTGTCATACGTCGGTATTTAGTCGAAGTTCGAGCTATTCCCAAACGTGGACAGCGAAGCCGGGCCCGAAGTGTCGGCTTACTGAAGTATTGGCAGCCCGGAGCCTGTATTAGACCGTGACGGACATTAAAACCTAGGTTTGAGTTAGGCTTTCAGACCTAGACTTGAACTATTAAGAGGCTTTGCAGCTATTTTATATGTGTCAGTGATAATGTTCTTGCGATTTCAGTCCCATTTTAGCTGATAGCTAATTTAGATTTAAATACCGTTAAATGAAACAAAACACACCAATATTGTAAAAGCAAAAGTTTATGAATGTATGTGTGTTTGTTACACCTCTTAAATAAGAAGTTTGCTACATTATTTGGTATGGCTTTGGGAGTATTTTGGTATTGTTGAAGCGGAGCCTGTATAGGTAGGAATTTTTTTACTTAATATCTTATTGTACAAAATTTTGCAATAAATGGTTTGAGTTTACAAAGATACTCGATACTACGAAGATAGGTGAGATTTTTACATACATACATATTCTCACGCCTGTATTCCCAAGAGGGGTAGCCAGAGCACAATGAATGCAAAAATCCTGTTGAGATTTTGACACGTTAAAAATAAACTTAGGTTGGACCTTAATTTAGTTTGATGTAGGTACATAAGGCAAACATGAGGGCTACAACGCTATGGTACCGGAAAGACTGACTTTGGCAGTTCTCTTGTTTTTGAAGTTGAAATATTTTGGAACATGTTTTATTATAAGTTTCTTTTGAATTATTATTTGAGGCACTGTTAAGGGGTATTGAGTTACAAGTTTTCTCTTCGTTATTTTGTAAACTTTTGAGACGACCTTGGGCAGGCTTTTAAGCAAGCATTTATAGCGTAAATTGAGAGATCTTGACTATGAGGCAAGCTAATAATAGAATAATCCTAAATCTTTCTGCCATAAAACGCAAAAGAAGTAACATTTTCCAAGTATCAGATTATGTTGATAGTGTATTTTTTCAGCAATGCACAAGTAATAAAAAGTAAAATGAGTAAATCTTTGAAAAGTGGCCGCAATATGTATGTAATTTGTGTATTTTCGTGTTATTATACTGTTGTGGTAGTCCCGTGTGGTGCCGGGTTAGAATAGCACCTCCACCTTTCTTCCCGTGGGTGTCGTAAGAGTCGACTCTGGAAAAGGGTTAGTTATTGTGGGCGATGGGCTAGCAACCTGTCAGGCTGTCACCGCAATATCACTTTTAACCATCTGGTTACCCTGAATTTGCTAAACGTGGCACTGGATTTTTGAATTCATGTGCTCTGCCTACCCCTCATGGGAATACAGGCGTGAGAATATGTATGTATGTATGTATTATACTAAATAGTGTGATAAATAACTTCGTCAAAACTATCGTGTGTTTTTTAAATCCCAATAACATATTATACTTACCTACAGAGACTCTTTAACGCACAATTTAATCAACCTTGCTTAAAAAGGCTAGCTTATTTTGACAGACATCTTAAAATTACCCAAACTCATAACTTTTATGGACCAAAATGTAACTGCGCTAAAAATTAAAGACCTGTTTAATTCCATACAAAGCTGTTGATTCCAATGCGGCGAGCGTTTCACACCCTCACGTCACGGCACATCCAAAAAACCGGCCAAGTGCGAGTCGGTTCGCGCTCTAAGGGTTCCGTAGGTACCAAAAATGCAAAAAACACTCTTTTTGTAGGTGCTCGTATGTTAGTGTAATGTAATTCTTTACTTTTAAAGTAAATAATGAACTCAATATCTGTGAATATTTGAAGTGTCTACCTGTTACCGATATTTATATGGCTCCAAAAAAAATACTATTATGGTATTGTATATGAGCCGCGGGGCTTTTAATATAAATTTTATTTTACTTTTAGTATTTAATGTTACTGCGGCAATAGATACATACATGCATATTCTCACGCCTTTATCCCCGTGTGATGGCGGGTTAGAATAGCACCCCTCCCCCTTTCTTCCCGTGGGTGTCGTAAGAGGCGACTCAGGGAAAGGGTTAGTGTATTGTGGGCGATGGGCTAGCAACCTGTCACTGCAATATCACGTTTAACCATCTGGTTTCCCTGAAATTGCTAAACGTGGCACTGGATTTTTGAATTCATGTGCTCTGCCTACCCCTTTTGAGGAATACAGGCGTGAGGATATGTATGTATGTATGTGTATGTATGTTATTTTACTTTTAGTATTTTGCTGTAATAGCGGCAATAGAAATACATCATCTGTGAAAATTTGTCTAGCTATCACCGTTCTTGAGATACAGCCTGGTGACCGACAGTCGGGTGAACAGACAGACTGACAGATGGACGGTTGGACGGACGGATGGACGGACAAGTGGTCGGACGGATGGATGGATGGCCGCATGCGACGGACGGTGAAGTCTCAGTACCTAGGTCCCGTTCACCCTCTACGCACGGAACCCCAAAAAAACCCACCAAACGATTTGCTAATTCCCACCTTTTCACCTCATAAAATAAAACCCCCGAATTCGCGGCACGTCATGTTTACAACCCAAAAAATATTATAAAGGCGCGCACAGAACGCCCGTTTTATTACGGAATCATTGGCGCGAGAGTGATACAAGGTAGTTTATCATGCCCCTGTCATATTTAGCCGTGTTTTTGCCAGAGGAAATGTACGGAATACGTGTGACGGTTGCCAAGGGACTGTTAACGTGACTTAACCTTGTGGTCTGTGGAAGCGTGCCTTTTTATTTCTGTATTTTCCTGGCCTACTCAGGATGTACGCGAGCTGGGACACGCAAAAATAATGAAATAGTTACTTTAGTTAGTAGGTAAGTAATCGTAAATAGAACTAAAGACAGTGTGGTGTCGGGTTAAGAATAACACCTTTCCCCTTCTTTCATCGATTTCAGAGGCAACTCAAGAATAAGTAGTATTCAATTGTACAAAATGTAAGGTGATAGAAGAAAAAGCTTGTCCAATTAAACCATGAAGAAGCTACCGTAGTGTCGAATTTATAATTATTATTATCCCGTTCCAATTCTACCACAAATGTCTTAAGAAGACTCTATGAATGTAGATTTAGGAATGCCTTATGCCATAGGCTACCTCGGCTATTATACCTTTCTTATATCAATTTCGTGTGTGGTGCCGGGTTAGAATAGCACCTCCCCCTTTCTTCCCGTGGTTGTCGTAAGAGTCGACTCTGGGAAAGGGTTAGTGTATTGTGGGCGATGGGCTAGCAACCTGTCACTGCAATATCAAGTTTAACCATCTGGTTATCCTGAAATTGCTAAACGTGACACTGGAGTTTTGAATTCACGTGCTCTGGCACAAAAATAAATGGACTTCGGTCCCCAGACATAACATTTATTTTGTGTGAAAAGAAATCTCTCCACCACCTGTGAAAGTTTTTCTCCCATTTAGCACATTATAGGGACTTGGGAATTCAATATTCAACACCTATTTTAAGCTGTTTATTAATAGTCTACCAAATATTTTGAGTAACATCCTCCCCTCAGTGGCCATTTATGCTAAACTTATTATTATGGAAGTTAGATTGCTTTGGGCCATACTTCGAACGTCTATACTTCGTATACCGTACGACGTAAACTTGATCCCTATAACGTCATGACCGTGAGTTAACATTCTAATAAGTTATAATGTTAGCAGCTCTAACCACTGTTTAATAAAGGTGATCCACTATTTTTTTTCTGCCGATTGTCCGATTGTCGATGTCCATTGGCGATTGTTATTTTTTAATTCATGTGCTCTGCCTCTTGGGAATGCGGGCGTGAGAATATGTATGTATGTATGTCCATGTCACACTGCTGGGCAAAGGATTTTTGCTCTGAATTCCAACTTCCCTCATTCCGTTACTGTCGCATACATAACACATTAACTGCCACTGACGCATGGGCGTAGCCAGGGGGGGGGTTTTGGGGGTTCAAACCCCCCCCAAAAAGTTCAGGCTCCCATACAACAATCGTGATTTTTTGACCGATTTTTTTTTTGTAAAACCCCCCCTCGCACTTGACCGATTTTTTTTTTTGTAAAACCCCCCCGAAACGAAATCCTGGCTACGCCCGTGCACTGACGCATTATGAGTTTTCGTGACTTTCGCCCAGTGCTGCTGTCAAAGATTCCCCGACATTTCAAACATGTGCGTCTCGGCTTTTGAAGAAAGTTTAGCTGAGACGTAGTGAATGACTTAAATCCACTCAATTGCTTAATGCAACGTTTCCCAAACTATGGGTCGGGACACACAGGTGACAGTTTTTCTTCCATAATTTTCATGTGACGCTACGAATATCTGAAACATTACGTAGTCTTTTGTGCCCCGGCTTTTAGTCAACCGCCTAAGGCCGTGGTCGCCTTCACCCGCTACCCGCGTCTGAATAATAGTAGTAAACAGAACGCCACACGAGACGGGCGAAAACGACTACTCCCGAGCATTCCCGAACATACCATTCAGACGCCGCGGGCGGCGGGTGAAGGTGACCACGGCCTAACATCGCAATGTGGAACAGGAATAGCAATGGCGAATTCAAATGCACTCCATCCTGCTAAAAGGGCGGCTAAAAGTAGGCATAACACAGAGCGCATTGACCTGGAAAACGATGACACATTTGCCTCCTACAAGGTAATAATGAACCCTAAAAAAAAATACAGAGGTTTTCAGATGCGTATACCGGAGCACTGCACTGGTTAGAATATTTATGGTAAACTAGCTTTTGTCCGCGGCTTCGCACGCGTTAAATTCGGGCTAACACAGAAGAGATTTTGGAATTATTAGTAGGAAGCGCCCGCCAGAATAGCCAGCAGAAAATAGTTTTTTTCCTACTTTCTCGACACTTATATCGTCATATTTTGGAAAATTAAAAAAAAAAAATATAAATTGTAGCCTATGTGCTATTCTGATGTATAAGCTACATTACTGTAAAGTTTCATTAAAATTCCTTCATTAGTTTTTGCGTGAAGGAGTAACAAACATCCATACATACATCCATCCATCCATACTCACAAACTTTCACGTTTATAATATTAGTAAGATTTCCGGCCACCCTATTACTTACTGAAGGTTAATTTTAAGGGACAAGAGATAACATAGTGGTTTACTAAAAATACTTCCGACAAAACTGAGCCAGAACAAAAACTCAGCGAAGGCCCTTAATCACTCGATCTCGTACAGGAGTCCCCCTTTTGTGCAACACTCGAGGTGACAGCAACTTAGAAGGACTTAGTGAGATAAAAACAAGTTAGTACTTGTCTTCGTGGAATAAAACTATGTTTACCTGGAAGAGGGGGGTTGTGTTTAGTTAGATTTGTATTTTTTTAATCAGGATGCTAAACAGTTGACTGGAATGTCATAAAACGATTACGGCAGTAAGTGGCACTGCACGCTATTATTTTGATTATTAACAGACATACATACATATGTACATCACGCCTGTATTCCCAAATGAGGTAGGCAGAGCAGACAAAACGCTACATAGACAAAACGATGACTTCACGTTTGGTGGCCACTTTTAGCATAATTTTATGGTTTTAAAAACAGATGGAAAAGTGACAGATTGCTAACCTGTCACCTAAAGCGTACCTAAACCTGTTTTCATTTTAGTCGCCTCTTATGACATCCACGGAAGAAATGGAGAGGTGTTATTCTAACCCGACACCACACGGGTGAAAAAAGTGTTGAGAATAATAGCGGTTCAACGCTCGAACATTCACCGCGAATAAAACGCTTCACGACCCCACCCGGTTTAAAAAACTAGCAACACTTGGGGCTTTTACCTTACATATGGCAACACTTACAAAACCAATCAAAAAACTTAAACTACCCGTCCATCCAGTTGAGCATATTTTCTTTCCCGAAACGGAAAGGGTTGCAAAAAATATTCCCTTCGAGAAATGTTCAGATGGGACTATGGGTGTTTTTAGGTAGTTAGTTTTTTGCGGGTAACACCTTGTGCAGGTCCATGCGGATTGCTACCTACATTTTACTCAATTTAAGAATCCTCTTTAGTAACATAACATTTTATAACAAACAGAATAGATAACGTAGAACTAATCACTTTACTAAAATTGGAAACGACATTTTTTTTTATCGTTTAATTTCAACGTTCTAATAACTTACAGTATTATACTCTTAGTATTTTCCCTGTTAGTCGCATAATTTCGGACCACCTGCAATAATCTTGATAAAAGCACTCTTAACCCCTCGTATGCGGCGCAGCCGATTTTTTTATGTATTTGTATGGAGCAGGCCTGCTCCTAAACATACGAGAGGTTAACCGTGTGGTGTCGGATTCAGAATGACACCCCTCCATTCATTCCATGGATGTCGTAAGAGGTAACTGTGGGAATAGGTATATTTTAGGCGACAGGCTTCTACCTAACGCTGTTACCTGCCAACGTTAAATGAAAAAAAAGGCCACAATGACCATGAAACGTAAGATAGTCATAGTTGTTTATATAGCATTACGTGGGATCTGTCTGCAAAATGTACTCTTTATGAAGCTCAACGCGTATGTCACCCGTACCATAGTTACCATACAATTTTAATTGTTTAACTTGCCGATTTCCTATTCCAGTTCCTCCATTCGCTTTTAAACTAAATCAAGGGGATCAAAGGGCATCAATAGTCAAGGGAGCAGCCGACGACAAAAGATGAACCAATTTCATGCGTGTGCGGCCCCAGTCGCCTCGGGGTAAGAACATTACGTAGTTTGTTTGAAGATTACCTCTGAGGTAAGATTTATTTGAAGTTCCGGTTCTATATACGTGTGTGGCAAACATAGGATGCAGTGGTAATGTCGGAGATAGCTATTAATATCAATGATAAATTCGTATCTTCAAAAACAATGTGACGAATACAATACAAAATAGCACCTCCCCCTTTCTTCCCGTGGGTGTCGTAAGAGTCGACTCTGGGAAAGGGTTTGTATATTGTGGGCGATGGGCTAGCATCCTGTCACTGCAATATCACGTTTAACCATCCGGTTACCCTGAAATTGCTAAACATGGCACTGGATTTTAAATTCATGTGCTCTGCCTACCCCTCTCGGGAATACAGGCGTGAGAATATGTGTATGTATGTATAAAATAATACAGCTTTTTGAAATGAACCCGAAGAATGAATTTTATCATGTTACTGCTTTTGAAGTTCAGAAGTATTAGAAAAGAAGTTCAGTAAAGATTAACTCGACATGTATATTTTTGATGTAAGGACGTGAGAATATCCGTTTTATTCACCTATGAGTGCAAAAATTTACTTCGAAATTTTATTGAAATTAACAACTATCTTTCATTTTACCACTTGACTGTGACATACAGCAGATCCAAGTGAAGACAAATAACTATATTTTCCTTAAAACTTTATTTAAGTTGTCAAAAGATTACGCTACCAGTGGTCGATGAAAAATGGCTCAAATATTTAGTGTTCAAGTCTAGCTTCGGGCTAGCATTAGTTCGTTTGAAGATTACCTCGGAACTAGGATTTATTTGAAGTTAGCTGAGACAAATGAACTTTCAACTTGTTACAGAACGAGGTCCTTGACAGTTAAACGAACTCCTGGCGAGGTTTGGTCTGAACCAATCAACTCTTTTGTATTGTTTTTTATCTCTCGGATCATGTACTTTACACACAGAATTTAATGACATTAGTAGTCGGTTAATGGAGGTCTTCTCACGATGTTTTCCTTCACTGAATAGCTACACCTAAACACCAAATTGTACTCGCACATTAATACCGAAAAATTTTGAGTGACAAGCAAGCCTGAGATTCGAACCTACGATCTTCTACATGAGAGGCCACAGGTCGAGCCGTTGTGTTGCCACGATTCAACTATATTGAGAGGAGGCCAGTGCCCAGCGGTGGGACATATTTGGGTTGGAGTATTATGACAACTGTGATAGATTTGCTCCAAAAAGCTTTTAATTTAGATCCACTTTTAACTCAAGATTTACGCCAAAAATATATTATTTGTCACAGTAGGTAACAACCTCAATGTAATTTAAGGTTAATTGTAAAATATTGTCTCTTTCCTACTTTTTTGTGTCTACTCATATTTAACATGTTTTTCAAATCGCCCAAAGGTCAGCAGGAAGGGATCCCTTAAAAGGGTCGCACTGAAAATCAGTGTTGCGGTTTGCCGCAATATCTAGCTGAGTACGGCCCTATTGGTGCTATTTTTAGATAAGTTTAACAAAAATGTTTTATGTGTGTCAAATTTCTGTTAAAAGATGTGTTTTTTCTATGTTTTCTACGAAAAAATAATATATGTCAGACCAGGTAGTCTAGATAGTAGATGGTAGGTAGGGCTGCGAAACAAACGTCGTGCTCTACTTCAGCCAACTCGTGACCACGATCGCTGTAACGCGGCCGAAACGTCGAAAAGGTAAATAAAATCGTGATCGCTCTAAAATGTACCAGCTGCAGGCGTGTGTAACCTGTCTGATACTGAAGGCAAGCAACTTGTCACAGCTTCTCCCATTTGTATCTAAAATTGATAAAAGTGATCCAAATCGTTAACTACTTAATTAAGAATTTGTCTTACATGTTCCTTCGAGCACTTTATGCAAAGTAAAACACAATCGTGATATTTTTTTATTTAAGAAAGAACAGATATGTGATAAAATCACATTAGTCGTTCACGCAACATTGGCTGTCTAACTGTGTACCTAACTCATTAACTTAGTTGAATTAACTAATGAAAAAAAACGTGAGAGGATTGCCCATTCCCCACTCGCTAAATCGAGCGTAGTGTGATGTATTAGGCTCATTAGGCTCACAGTTAGCGGCTGACTGTACCGTTTTACTTTTGGTGACAATTTGGTAGTCATAGTTAAGGCCCCTACCGGAAAGAAAGAAAGAAAGAAAGCTTTTGTTTCAGACAACAGTGGTCCATAGTCTCATTACATTCATGTTAGTAATACAAAACAAAGAACATAATAAATATTTCGATGTCAATGAACAACAAAATGCTCGTTGGACCTCACAGCCACAGCAGTCTAATGAGCGAAGATAGGACTATCCGTCCGATCTGCTATGACTATCACGAGAGTTTTGGTACTAAAACACGCAAACGACGCAAGTTTTACGGCGTTGCCTGCCCCGTAGATGTAATTTTTTACATTTATTTTGTAGAGATACAAACTGTGAAAAAAAGATTCATCATCCAGCCTATATACGTCCCACTGCAGGACACAGGCCTCCTCTCAGTATGAGAGGACTTGGGCTATAATTCCCACGTGGACCCGGTGCGGATTGGGAACTTCACACACAACACTGAATTGCTTCGTCGCTGTGTGCAGGTTTCCTCACGATGTTTTTCCTTCACCGACTAGCTCGTGGTAAATATCAAATTCCATATCGCACATAAATTCCGAAAAATTCTGAGGTGCGAGCCCGGGGTTTGAACCCACGACCCTCTGCTTGAGAGGCCACAGGTCGAACCGCTCGGCTGTCCGAAATCAAAACCTAGTAAGTCTCATTAGAGAAATTTTACAGGAGAGGCAAAAAACCATTTCGATAAAAAAATTTGCACATAGAAGTGTTTTTCATCCGAGACTTGTTTTGGATTTAAAGAAGTATAACTTGCTTTACAAGATGAAATAGTCAAAGTCTGTTTATGTTTATTTAAAACCTTTTTAAGTGCCTTACTAACGAAAAATTACAAAAATTTGAGAGAAATGTTACTTTAATACCAATACAAAAATCTAGCAAGTCGCCTCACTATGATTTTGAATTGATTCTTTTTGTGGTTTGAACCTAGATTCTTCACATAATAAGCTAGCAAAACCAGAATTAGGGAAATTGATCAGGACTTTTATTCGTTTTTATAGAAAACTTATAATGTTGCAATCTAATATTAGGCAGGTAGGTACTTATCCTTATCTGGGAATTCTAAAAACCTCGAAAAGACTCAAGATTGACTCAACCAATCCTGAATAATTTTTAATTCAGTGATAAACATTAATTACTAGGATCATAATGAAACAATGAATAAATATAGAAAAAAGGAGTTTAATTATTAATCAACAATTAAGCATAATCAGGAATTAACTCGCCCCCGGTCTGGAGATCAATTGATTCATCATTGATCGGTAGTTGAGGCCACAAATCACATCTTGTTTCTGGTATGAGAGGCAAAAGTTTTAAAAGAATATTTTCTCTTTTCGTGCTGGAATGCCTCGAGATTTTGATACTTCATTGGGAAGCTCTGTCACTTTGTAGGTTTTGGACAGGAAATCTAACTCTACAAATGGTTAAAGTAATCCATAGAAGTTTTATTGCTATATAAAATATTTTCGCAAAAATCATTTGTGTCTAAAAACCGAGAAATCATTCCGTTATCAAGGCTGCATTCGTTATCTGCAACTGAATTATCATCACTGAAATCGCTGGATTGCTTATTGTCTCTCCAAATACGCGGTATTTCTGAAAATTCATGCTGAGTGCAGAAAGTAGAAGGTTGTGCGCCAAAGTTAGTAGCATGCTGGGCAAAGGAGTTTAATTAATCTTAACTTGAAGTAGAGTTTAATTGTAGTTTCTTATTATTGGATGCGATGTCGTTTATTACAGTCGTGCTAGGACAAAAAAAAAATACACACATAGTCAGATTGGTTAGTCAAGCAACATAAAACCAAGTAAACCTAAGTTACGAGTACACATAGTTGAAATTTTCTGTTTTATATTCGAAGTATCTATGTCTCGTTGACATAAGTATTGCAATGGCATTATGATGCTGACTATGTATTATACCTAATAACTCCACAATACATATCAACGGCTCCAGAAAGCATAGACAACTTGCTGTTTATTGGGATAGAAACGCATCAATGATAGAACATTAAATTTCAAGTTGTTTACGACATCTTTACTATAATAAAAGTAAAGATCGCACAAAATATGTTAAAAAGCGTTTTAAAAGTGTTTGCACCTTCATCCAAGCCCAATCATAACTAAAAAAAATGAAAACTGAAACACCCAGTACTACTCACAGGCTAAAAAAATACAAAATTACCTACCTTTTAAGAGCAGTTGCCAAAATTCGACCCCATTGATCACTTTCGTTCATGATGAATGCGTCCACGCAGTAACGCATGCTACGACCAACAACAAATTTGAAGTTTGAACTCGTTCCCGATCCCTAATCGCAACAGGCGCGGGCGCGGGGGCGGGCGTTTTGACCGTTAACGCCAACTTCACTCATTACCTACTGACTTGCTAGGTTTTTTTACTAAAATATTTGAATTCCGCGTTCAATTCTTCGGCATTTTTCAATTCTAAAACCTAGTATGGGACTATTTTGGAATTTAAAAACCTAGTAAGTACCGTTTACAAATTCAAAATCCTAGTATATACCACATTTGCTAGGTTACTAAGCTTGGAAATGTTACTTACTAGTTTTTTGAATTTGGTATTGGCAACTATAAAGTGCACTTGCTAGGTTCGATGGGTCTCATAACTTCGCTTCTAATTGTGATAGGAATACAGGTGTTTTTGCATTCGACGCAGCGCAAAATTTGGGGCAGATTCATCGAAAAAACGGATTTTGCCAAAAAATGTCCCTTGCTAGGTTTTGATTTGGGACAGCCGCGCTGGGCTACCACGGCTTCTAAAAATATTAAGAAAAAAAGATTACTGACGTGTAAAGATTGACTAGTTAATTGAGCTGATGACCGTAAGAATTTTGCTATGGTTTAGTTTTTGGACGGTGCATTTTGCTCCCTTTTGGGATAAGTCCGCCTTTGTACTATGTGTTGCAGTTCGCCTCTTTCCCATTTAACATTTTAACATTCCTAATTTAAATAAAATCCACGAAAAATATTATTTTTAAATATTTTTTTTTCTTTCCCAAAGTAACTTTCTTTACGGCCAGTTACATAAACTTCAACCATACTTAGCACGTGGCTTACTATCGTCCATCAAAGGAACACAAACAAAACATTACTCGAAATCCGCACTCTGTTGCCCGGAAGCGTTCTGCGGAACCTCTCGGCGGTTTCTTAGGGTACCGCGGCAAATGGCAAGGGTTGAGAGCTCTGAGAACAGAATTAACTGCCCGGCCGCAGGCGACTTTCCAGGATTTTTGCAGTCCATTGCTTGTGGCCCTCACACACACACTGTTTGTTTTAATGGGTAAATAACTTTTTTCATGTTTTTCTACACACTATAATACATTACGTTTAAGAGACACTATACAGACAAAACCATGACTAGTTAAGTTGTATGTTAAACTTTAAATGTCAATAATGTTTTTGACACACGGCTAAAAGCTGACGGTTTATACTTCAACAGCCCTCAACTTTAATAGGCACATTAAAAAAAACTGTACAAAGTGCAGAGGTGTGATCACTCAAGTCAAGTACGCTCTTAATCCACACTATTTTGGCAATAAAACTGTTTCCATGAGCAAGAAAACTGCTACAAAACACGGCTTCTAACGAAAAAAACAGAAAAAAGTGAAACAATAATAAAATGGCCTTTTACAGACAGTTCCTGCGTTTTCAATAAAAAAAACTTTTTATATACACCTTACAAAATCATGTGTTCATACAAACGGTCATAACAGTTGGTCACACCTCAGCTATACGACTAAAACAATAACTCAATCACATTTGCTATGCAACGCGCGGAATAGCGAAGGTAAATCTCTGCTCTGCAAATCCATGGTTGTATGGTAATAACTCTTTGGCCGCGCTTGGACGCGGGCTTTAGAAAACGGTCGCGCCGTCGTGGCTTAAGGGCGTATTACACTAATGTACGGTGTAGTTTATTAGGCTGAAGGCAAAAATTGTGCTGCAAGCGGGGTCTTTGTTCTAAGAGATCTTGATGGTTGTTTAAATGTTTAGTGGGTTCTTTCTGACGTGATTTTTAGTCATGCCTTTATTTATTTAGGTTAGTGATAAGTTGTTAGCCTGTCAGAAAGCTATCTACCGAAGAAATAGAGGGGCAGTGTTGGAAAGAAACTTAAATGTTTAAAAATGACTCATTTTAGAATTTCTTCGTCTGAATAGACAGTCCGACAGTTGTAGCCGTGGTAGCCCAGCGGTTTGACCTGTGGCCTCTCAAGCAGAGAGTCGTGGGTTCAAACCCCGGGCTCGCATTTCTGAATTTTTCGGAATTTATGTGCGATATCGAATTTGATATTTACCACGAGCTATTCGGTCAAGGATAACATCGTGAGGAAACCTGCACACAGCGACGAAGCAATTCAATGTTGTGTGTGAAGTTCCCAATCCGCACTGGGCCCGCGCGGGAACTATAGCCCAAGCCCTCTCCTACTGAGAGGAGGCCTGTGCCCTGCAGTGGGACGTATATAGGCTGGATGATGATGAATAGACAGTCCAAGCCAAAAAGTAATGTTCGGTGAAATTAGTATTAGCGTTTCCCGAAATGTACCACAAGCTGCCATTGGTAAAGTCTCTAACAATTCTAGACAACCTCTTTCCAAACCTGTGCTAAAAACCGAAATTTATACTAAAACCCTTTAAAAACGCGCAGCTATTTCAACCCGAATATAAACGTAAAAAGCTGTGACAGATTAAAAAATAAATCCTTTGTTACATCTCTTTTACTATGACGGCATGCTTCTGACAGCTCTGAATATCCTTACGTAACACTAAACTTTATTTAACTGGTACATTAAGTACGAAAAAAGGGGGATTGAGAAAACCAGGTCAAAGTTCCACCAACATTCTGTGCACCTTATTTCGTCTATGTAAAGTACATGTTCCGCTGGCGTAGTGGGAGAGTGAAAAAGCACATCAGTCATGCTTTGTCGCATTTTTCGTGCAACTGAGCATAGTTATTGGAGAAGACGGTGAAGCGTTAACGGTAATTATCAATGAATACCCGTATGGGGAGGCGGGGAATAAATTAGGACGGAGCTTGTTGAAAAAAGCGTTTTTGTTCTTCTTTTTTCAGTCTTTTGTTCTCCTTTGTCTATGATACTCCCGCTGTATAAATTGAAAATAATGCCGAAATTTTTGTGTCTTCATTTTGTTGTTGTATCTTTAATTTTTTTATGAAATTATATCGAGATTAAAAGTAAATTACATACTTCATAGTTTATTAGTATTGGATGGACCAATGTAAATACAATAGTCACCATTATGCACAGAAAAAAATAATCTGGTACACTCAAAATTTGGAAGTAGAAAAAACGGCAAGTCTCTTTCAAAATTACCGTAAGGCGGCAACGTAACGTTTATGAATGCGTTCCAAGTGGGGAATATTTACGATGGGACATTAAAATTGGTCTCGCACAAAACAAAGGCAATCAGGCCACCAATTTTGAATTCAAAAAATGTTTTTTTATTAAAAGAAATAAAAAGCGAAATAAAACTCGAGTAATATTGCACAGAAATACTCATAAACTAAGCTACAGGGGGTGCAAAGAGGGTTCCATACTCGACTTACTAACTAGCTTAAGAAGAACCGTCCTTACCCCGAAATGCAGAGAGGCCGGGAGCTAAAGGTGAATTATAGAGCCCAAGTTACACTGGACAAATTATATTTTGTTTTCTGGTTTTCTAAGGAAAAACGGCAAAATGGTCGTAAGTTGTAAGCACGTTGCGTATCGTAATGAGTGTTGGAATACTTCGAGGATCGGTCAAATGGGAGGGTTGTGCGTTGGCGTTAACCCAATTCCAAACTTGGCTGACACACTGCCGGGTAAAAATTACCTACGTTTAAAAGGCTACAACGGTTTACTGTATCATAATTATATTATATTAATGAAAGTAGCATCTAAAAAATCTTTAAACTTAATTTGCAGTTGTGTTAGCAAATGAATGAGCAAAATGGTGTCAGGGACAACCCAAACTCCATTTAAGACGTGAGTTATCTGTACCTATATTTTCATTAAAGGTAAATCTTACTTTAGTTTCTGGACAAAAATAATATACAGATTGCAGATGCTTGGTGCTGGCCCATTACCTGTGCAGGGTAGCTGGAAATTGACCGTAACAATTCCAGTGGTTGGGTATACCTACCCATCTCAATACCCCTGCAAAATATTGTGTGAAAATTTTCATTGTTGACCTTGTGAGACGCATGCTTCATCGCTTTTCAATGGGCCCTGTGTAATGCCTAGTTGGTGATAGTGTGAGTGAAATGGTAGTAGCGATTCGAACGGATTTACTGGGCCTTACCACCTTATATACCTTTGTCGATATATTTTACATAATACATCAGGAAGTGTACGTTTGACAAAGGAAAGCTTGAGAACAAACTCGTATTGAAATGCCAGTCCCAAGGTGGCTCACGATTTCGATATAAATCATTAAACAATAGTTGGATGAAAGGGTTCAATAGATTTTAACCCCTAACCCCCGAAAAAAAAGTTATGTTTGTTACCTTTACGGTAATGTTGTGATTATATTGCCATAGATTAAATTTGTTGATCTCTAACGTAAAGATTGCCTATGGTGTGCCTTTTTTTAAAGTAATACATACGTGTATTAGGTACGAGTTCACACCAACACTTCTCCATTTCTTCTGTGAATATTGTAAGCGACTAAGGAGATTTAAGGAGATAAGACAGATTTAGGTATGCTTTAGGCGACAGACTAGCAACCTCCCACTATCATACTTTTTTCATTTATCTACCTGAAACGATGCTAGAACTGGCAGCAAAACGTGATAAGGTCAAGGTTTTGTCTAGAATCGTTTTATCTGCTCTACCTACCCCATTTGGGAATACAGACATGATACATGTGTGTACTCTTTTCCGCCGTCAGTTTCATAAAAATATACAGACACGGAATAATAAGATACGTCAAAGTCCAACGTTACATCCATCGCGTCTACAAGGAAACACACGTCTGGGAATCAAACTGACGCTTCTACAAACACTTTGACATGACACGCGTCAATATTTGATAAGCAAGGCTTCATGGTAAAAGTTGGTAACTGAGAAAATAACGTTTCTGGGGCTTCCCAATCGAAAACGTGAGGGAAGTCTTGCAACTCCCGAAGTTTGGTTCAGGATCGGGTTAATTAAAGTCGGGGAGGTATTTTATTGATAAACAAGGTTTCTTAGACGCTTCAGGTTATAATGGTTGGTTAGGGGTCCGTATTTAAACTGAAAATAACGGGTAAGTTGAATTAAAAGACTATTTACATTATAAAAATATATACACGTATTTTTTCTTTTATTCGACAAACAAAAAAATACAAGGATACAGTGACGAGGAGGAAGATTTTAAAGGAGGAAGTTTACTTACCAAGAAAGCACATTATGCTACTTTTGGACATAATAATTGCAAACGAAGTCAAATATGGTCTCATGTTCTTCTTCTCTGTCGTTTCACTCTTGGCAGAGTGGTCGTGGTCACGTAGAGACGTCAGTTGTGCTCTCATGTGACTTTCTTGGGAGTGTAGCTGCAATGGTTTCCCCTGGCCTTCTGCACCAGACATTTTAGAGTTTATTTTGAACTCAAGGCCGTTGTAGCCTCTTCTGTCCGGTTGCCCGAACAGGTATGTGGTTATCCCGCCACAGCTCGGTCGCCATTGCCTCGTTAGTTATCCAGCAGGGGGCACCACGACAGCTGGAGTGCTGTCGTACCCGGTATCCGGTGACGAACATCCGGGTCGTGCAGGCGAGGTTGACATATTTGGGGCTGACTAGATGTTATTGTCATTCTCCCTCTTACCCCCCATCATCTCTCATGTTAGTTTACTTAAAAATATCACTCTGAAATTATAAATGCGAAAGATTATAAAGGGTCTCATCCATATTTTCCATTTCTTTATATCTTGTACTGTTCACATCCCATTCGTTCCTGATACCGCAGTTTTCTCATCCATCTATGGTTTTTACACCTTACCACTTTCCGATTATCGTGTGGGCCGGTTCAATTGGTACTCTTGAAAGTACCTACTTATTAATAATCAATAAAGTTGTATAATTCTTAACCACAAATTAAAAATATGGCCCTCATAGTCAAACATCCAATTAAATCACTCATTAAAATAAGAAACCCCATCTCAAATGTCAACCCATTAATTCAAACAAGACTCGTTTAGTACGTAATAAACCAATAAACCTTAAGAGGAAATGGAGCGGTCATATTTTGTATGGAAACGTAGTCCCCTGATTCCTCGCTGGATATTACCCGTAGAACAATCATTTTTTACATTAACAATCTGATGATATGTTAGCATGTTCCTATGTTTTCCTTTTTTTCTTTATTGAATTATTAAAGGAGATATTAACCTTCAAAAACATGAAAAATTGGTAAGTTTTTCCGTTGTGTTTAAACCTCTAGAAACCAATTTTAACACAATTATATCGAAATATAAGAACATAGGAACACAGTTATGACATTTTTTAAACATTTAATGAAAAAACATATTTAATCGGTTAAGTTTTGGAGAAGAAATCAGGGGACTACGAAACGTTGTTTTTGAATAATTTTCATAGGTATTTTCGGTCCGAGCTGTAGTTGTTCTTATCGCACTCGACGTCGTCTGGGCAGGTCACGGCGCGACAGCAATAGATTTAGCAAATACCTATTTTTCAATTCCCTCGACCGGCATATTTCCTCTTAATTCCCCAAATTAATTCGCGAAACAAAAAACACCCTGCACATAAACAAAATTTCAAGCTTAATGCATCCACTTAAATTGCCCCCATAAATAACTTAAGCCCCACCACCCTTTTTAATTTACAAAATGGGGGTTCATAAAAAATGCCTAGCTACTAAAATCGAAACGTAAAAAAGTTGGCTAAGTTCGTCTTGGGCGATGAAAGGAGAGTTCCGTGGGTTTTGCAAAGTTTCCATTTAAATTAGATACCTCTGCGAGACGTAAAAAGACTTCGTTTTTATTGCTTCATGTACAACATTGCAATTTTCTTTATGTGTGCGACTTTTCGGATTTTTTTATACAGAAGAAACATTTTCAATTAGTGCCGTTTACGTGTGAAAATGGTTATTACATTTTGGAACTGCAGTCATTAAACTTCCTAAAAACTTTAATGAAATATTGTACAAGAAATACTTTTTATAAAGTAATAAATAAAAAATACTTTTATCTATTCTAGTATACACAAGCATCGTTCACAAAAACGACGTAACAAAAACAAGTCAATCTGTCAATCTGATTGATGGCCAATCCGCTAATTAAACAAACCACTTTTTTCGCTTCATTTCGTGAAACCTGCGTCAAAAACATCTTCAGCAAAACAATTTTTATATCCTAGTTACAGTACGGACATAAAGCGAACAAAATATGGGGGAAAACTTTCGATATATTGATGGAAATGGCTCGCTGCTGAACCCTAAAAAAGTAAGTACACATCAAGATAAAGTATTTGCCAATCAAGGTGGCCCAAGGGATGCCACGCGGGGTGAAATCTTGTGTCCGTAAAACATGATCTTTATTATTTGGCTTTAGCTAACATAAGGTAAGGGTGCTATGATATAAAGAGGATGGAAGTGATAGGGGAGTTTATTGTGATTCATTATTAAAACTAAGTTAGTATACATAGATATTTAATGTCAAGTGCAAGTGGATATCGGGTCTCAAGCTAGATTAAATTTTCGCCATCGTTAGTCGTGGTTTTGTTAGCTGTCCCAAAGGTGCGTACGGTGTCCCACAGAAATTAGACACTTGTCTTGTTCGTGCCCTATGCCATTTATTATGTTCATTGAAGTCTCTATACGCTTCTTGTATTAGCACCAGCCTGTGATGTGTTTGCTAGCTGGAAGACTATAATTATTATGTAGTGATAGCTTAAAGTTCTGGGAGACGAAGGATGACCGTCCAGTCCATCTTCACTTTTTCTCTTTCATTTATGTTGTGTTTCTTTTAGTTGTATAATTTTCACAATGCCATAGTTTGAGAGTGTAATTCCGTGTATTTACTCGCGTTATTAGAACAGTGATTAACCGGTCCTTAACCAATAAGGATGCCAAAAGTCTTAAGCTCACTCACGATAGTTGAACCGTGACAACTTACTATCGTCTTAACGAAAAATGGACTAAAGATTCAAGACGCTTCCAGTTTTTTATTTCCCGTGGCAATATTTTCTTCCCTAACCCTTGATCTCGTGGGATCTTTTAGCAGTTTCGTTATGACGCGGACGCGACCTTTATTGTGAATTAGAATGTAAGACAGGTTCATGAATGAAAAATTTACAACCACTTGGCTGGTTTTACGTGCCCGGGCGGCTGAACGTAGGCGGTTCTATCTTGTTAGGGGAGGTGAAGTATGTTTAATATAGATACATCTTTTGTCGGTTGTGCTATTTTTTCCTTTACCACTGTGTTCACGCAGAACGTGAAATGATAATGTGTAGCGTTTGTTACTGAAAATAATGTAAAAATAGCTATTATGGCTTTACCAAAATTCATGTATCTCTGGACCGTTTCAATGACTCATTCATACAAATATTAACACATTTAGGCCTGTATTCCCAAGAGGGGTAGGCAGAGCACATGAATTCAAAATTTCAGTGCCACTTTTAGCAATTTCACTCATTCATCATTGTAAAAAAGTATCTTCCAGGCCGTAGAGCTGGGCTGACATTTTCTTACCTTTTCAATGTCAATTATGTGTGTTTGATACCGACTGTCAGTTTTCAAATTAAGATTACGATTTTATTTCTCCGGTCAACCGCGGTGCTCCACACTACCGATAGGAGGAAGGGTTTCCCAGGTCATCTTGGTACCAAGACAATAGCCACCGGCAAGGTTCAACGACACGAAGACCTATGATCGAATTGTGAACACGTAGTAAAGGTAAATAGTACTAAGTCCAAATGGAACTTGATTTGTAATCAAAACGTAAGTGTAGATCATTATCCCTTAGAGCTAACATGACGCACGTTTACTCATTGCTCTTAAGATGCTAAACTAACCCCTTTTCAAGCATATTGTACGAGTTTTTTTTCTAGCAGACTTTTATTCATAATAAGTAATAGTACGTACAAAATGTCCACTCTAGAACATTTTCAGGAGTAAAGTTACCATGAGACTCACTCATAAGTAATGAACTAAAACGGATCGCGTTTTGATACCGAGATTAGCCCGAAATGTTTCGAGCTATTCCGTAGCCCTTCATTTAAGAGCCGCGGCGTCCGCTGACAACACTACAGCCCCAAAACATGACAAACATAACTTTGATTTATCTACACTATTCATCAGATAAAGAAATGGTTATAAGAATTTAAGTACGATGTCTAACGAAATTTCTGTTATTTCCAGATCATAGGCTATCCCAAAATCTGACTAAACCAGGTAAGTCACAATCAATTTACTAAATCTACAATCCCTCGCCTTCACTTGTAAACGGCAAACCCAGACCCTGTTTACTCGCACCCAAATTTATTGAAATAGCGCCTCGGGTCCAAAATACTATAGCCTTAATAAATAAACATGAATATAGTTGACCGAATCTATTGGAGCTCGCAATAAAATATGATAAGTAAATTTATTCGCGAAAATTGTCCACCGTCAGATATCGTCATAAAAATGAGTATCACGGAGGAAAAAAGGCCAGCTAGCAGTATTGGGTTTGGATGTGATCCAATATCAGGTCCGGTGCTGAAACCAATTTTATAGAACTGCTATTACTGTAATGGTGGATTCGCTACTTGTTTGCTAAACTAGTGAGTTGACGAAGACTCCGACGTCGAGGCGGAATTACAGTTATTGCAACGATTTCTGTATTAAGCTGCGATTAGGTTTAATTTCGGTAATTGTTATTTTTGATGCGAGGAAGGAAAGTGAGTTATTTTATGAGTGAACTTGCAGTGGAAACATCTCTTCCACGCGTGTATGAAAGGTTTTTGACACTTTTGCGAGAAAATAAGAAATAAACCTGTCGCTATTATACTTGCTAACACAAAACCTGAAAAAGTATGCCAGAAGTGTCCACGAAAGGTGAAACTGACATCATTTTGTCTATACATATATAGCTTTTCGTGGACTCTGCAAACCTCCTTAGGGAATATAGGCGTTATTTATATATACTCAGCAGTCACATATAAAGCTATGAACGCATCTTCAAACGTTAATAGCACTTTAAAATAAAACCCAATCCAACAAACCAGACGTGCAATCCCTTACATTCGCGCAACCATCCAGAGAATTTCAAACAATGAGCCTCCTAAATTAGGCATCAGAACGCAGCTTCCCGAACCCTCGGGAAAAACTACACACCCATTTACATTGAACAGCCCTTCGGGGTCCGTATTTAGTACCGTTTTATAGTACAAGAGCACGGTGAGTTATGGCCTACCCACATAATGTGGCGTGGAGATAATGATCTTTACAGTTGTGCAAATGACGTTCGGTGGGTCCGTGTTTGTCACGTCGTATTGATGGTTTGTTTTTGCGCGTTTTAGAGGATGAGATTTGGAGCGGTGATGTCAACGGTGTTAGCTAACTCACACTAGCGCAGTCGAAGTCGAAGCAACGCTACGCGTTGTGTTTAGTACGGGTGACGCGTGCCTTCGCGCGGCGCGTATTTGTCGCGATGGCGCGTCAATGTTGGAACCAGAGCGTCTAGTGTATAAAGTGTATTGAAAACGATGATGAACTCGATATCGATTTCGTTTGCGAATTAACGCGGAATTGTATGGAGAGATGTCGACCGCGGCAGTTGTGCAAACGTTCCGCTGGCGGCACTGTCTCGGTTTCCATACAATTTTGCGATAACTCGCAAACGAATTCGTTAACGACTGCACCATTGAATTGAACACACTAGACGCTCAGTTCCGAAGTTATAGTCGGCATCTACGCGTCACTGCGCTCGTGTGACGCGCGTCAACGCGGGCTTTCGTATTTACACAGTACAAATTTGTACTCACATAATGAATACGTTGTACGGCCTACAATGTAGGCGAAAAAACATGACGCGTCGCGTCGCTTCGATTCGGCGCAAGTGTGAGTTAAGCCCTAGTGTATGATCCAGGGTTGCCTTACTTTGTTTTAAAATTACCCTTACGATGAACTTGCTCGTTGGTTCAGCTTTCTTGCACGGTATTTTAAGTCCATAAAGACACATATAAAAGACGCGTGGCGTGGTATGAATATTTTACAGTACTGGTATGTTTTTCATCGTATGTTTTTTGTTAGTCGCAGTGTCGAGTTCAGAATAACAGTTCCCTATTTCTTCCCGGATGTCGTAAGATATCGTAACTAATAAGGAAATACGTTGAGGTATGCTTTAGGCGATTGCCTAGCAACATGTCACTGTTATACCGCTTTTATTTTATGTAACGTTTTGACTATGTAACGGGGAATCCCTTTGGAAATACAGGCCTGGTGATACCTACCAACTCAAAACTTAAAAAATATGCTGGAAGTGGTCACAAAACTAAAAAATAGTCATGGTTTTGTCTGTGTAAGGTTTTGTGCGCTTTGCCTACCCCATTCGGCAATACAGGCGTGATGTATGTATGTATATATAATATCCTTGTAAATTTACTTATACAGCCTTGTTCCATCCATTATTTTCACGCGATTTCAATCAACTCAGACTTTCACGTAACTCATGTCACCCTGGTACCCAATAGTTGCATGACGGTTGCAACATTGTATTTTAAATGTTGTTATTATAATTTAACTATAGTATGTTTGCATGTAAGCTCTACAAAAGCTTTTAGCGAGCCTTTTCGCCTTAATACGTACATGTTTTCGCGTAATTGCTCCAGCTTTTTACTAAACCTTCGGGCGACAAAGGCACTGTCAAAAGGCCTTTGTTGTGTTCACTAGTTTTTTATCGTATTTTTTTTAAGTTATTAGGTGAGGTACTTTAGCTGACCGGATGGAGTTGAAGTTTAAAAACGATTTAGCGATGAAATGTTGTAGGATCTTTCTATAGAACTTGGTAAGGTTTCCTTCCTATTTAAGTAGATTCCAATGTGATCAATAACAGTATTCAACAATGTTTTGAACATTAAGTAACCATTTTTGTAAACTCCCGTGTGATTGACCTATGAGAGGTGAAATCAAAATTGATGACACAAAATTAATAAGTACTTTTTACTCTATTTATGCTACGCAACATAATTCATTAGTTCAATTGTCACAATTAGACTGATAAAAGATAGGAAATTCATACTATTAACTATAACGACGTCAATGTATGGACACCGCAAAAATAATACTACAGTCAGACAGACACGACGAATCCATAAGAAAGAAAGAAAAGAAGAATCGCGTGAAAAAGTAAATTGTGTCTATTTTGACATGGCATTTAAAAAGAAAGACCATTAATAGGCTTACATGGTCTGCTAAAATAAAAAAGAAGATTAGCTTAGGCTTTTTCACTTTAAACCTTCATAAACAACAGTAATAAATATGAATCAAAAGACTTCACTCAAGCGTACTCGGCGCAAACGTTCTACCTACCAACTTACTCGTGCAGTCGGATACGTCAAAAACTAACATAGTCACATACAAGCCTCATGACAAATGGGCCAACCCCCGCCTCTCCCAGCAGCATACTTAACTTTGCATGAAAAAGCAAAACTTTTTGCAATAAATCTGGGATTCATGCTCCCCCGACACTCTGAAACTGTCGTTTGCACATCGTAATAAAAACATTAAATAAAGTAAAACTGGGTTTTAATGAACTCGCCCTAAGTGCTGTGAAGATTTACAGTGAAAATAAAAGTGAGGTTAATGTGCCACTGGGTTCATATTGTTGGTAACAAAAATAATTAGCGGCAACTGTGCGACTGGCCTAAGTTTTCATGGTTAGTATGTTTAAGCCTTATAATTTAACGCGGGGCGAGTCATTTTAAATGGAAGCTAAGTTTCGTTATGCTTTTGTTTTTAATGTTCCTGCTTTAAAATAAAGGAAAGCATCCATTTAGACACTAGTTTCTTTAAAAGTTTATTGATAGATTATTGCTATTGATTTAATTTTGTGCGAAGAGGAAATGAGAGCCTTGAAAAGTTGATCGTAGTTGGAAACACAGACGGCAAACGAGCTCGTGGCCGATCTCCAACCAGATGAACCGATCAAATAAAGGACGCGTCATCTTCCAAGTTTTGCTCGGTTGTGAGGGAAGCAATGGACAGAACTCAATGGAGGAAAATCATCCACTCCAGATGCAGGCCTTCCAACGATGACCACGATCCTCAGTCATGAGGGAACGACAAGAGAGAGATAGATTATTATGAAAATATTTTTATGTTCCAAACCGTTGCGTAATGTCTTATTTAGAATAATAGCACCTCTCCATTATTCCGTGAAAGTCGTAAGAGGTGACTAAGAAATAGGTATGTTAAGGTATAATTTTAGGTGACAGGCTAGCAACTTGCCACAACTGTTTTACTTCTTTCATCTATGCTTTAACCTAAAATGTGTTCAAAGTGGCAACAAAACGTGAAATAGTCCCGGTTTTGACTATTAAACTTTCCATATGACCTTACCCTATTTGGAAACACAAGCATGACGTATGTTGGGTTTGTTTCACTTTGCTTCACTTTGTATATGTCGGTAGGTACTTCTGTCTAGGCTGAGAAAGATACCCAGACATAGTATTAGCTTATATTTTCATACGATAAACTTTGCGAATCAATCAAATGAAGTTCTCCTTATTGGAAAAACAAAGTTCCGTTATGGAATGTTGGAAGATTTGACCACAACCTTATTAAGACAGATGCGGTACCTGGGAACAAAAGTTTGAACAGATTGTGATTGATGGTAAGGATATTTTTGGATTGGTATCTTCACCATCGTCTCAAGTGGAAGACTTTGGAATTTAAACCTCCACCGATTACCAATATTATAGTCCAATTCTAATCAGTTCGATAGGTTATGAAAAATATGAGTCATGTATTTTTTGGTTTATCGAATTACTTTCTTTTAATTCATGTGCTATGCCTACCCCTCTTGGGAAAACAGGCGTGAGAATATGTATGTATGTATGTATGTCAAATTACCAGTTGAGCTAATCTCGATAATAAAACGCGAATAGATCCGTTGTATTTCCTTATGTCCGTATGTTCGCACTAAAAGTCTACCTGACCTTAATAATCTGTTCCTCAACCCTCGTAACTTAGGGCTTAACGCATTAACTGCCCCCATGGGCGCGTTCACGGCAATTTTAAAGGCAGCCATTTTTCTTGGCCGTCGTCGAATCGTATTGTTGGGTGAGTGCGGTTATCTCCGGTAATTCATGGTGCTATTGGCTGTTGGTCGTTAGTGGCTATGTGGAATCGTGAATGCCTTGCGTTTACGTCGCTAAAGGGTTGAAAATAGTTTTCCTTTAGGCCTTTCATGCAGTTATAGAGCTTGAACATTAAACTACCGTGAGACTAACTCATGGTGAAAATTTTACGGATACTTACCTTACGTTTTTAAATCGAGTCTAGCTCGACGTGTTTCGCGCTAATTCGTAGCCCTTCATCTAGGAGCCCCGGCGCCTGCTGGTGCCAAACGCGCACTGCGTGCCTCTGCTTTATTCGCGCGCCTGAGTTATCCGTATTTTATAAGATGGGTATATATTTTTTTTATTTTATGCTTTTATCACATTTCCGTGTGGACGTGGATTATACCAATTCTTCCCTAGATATCGTAAAAGGCGACTAAGGAAATAATCTATATATCTATCTATCACTACAGTAAAGACGCATTGTTAGCCCAGAGGTCTGAGGCGTAATGTATGTATCTTACTCTTGAAGCCAGAACACAACAGTACCGGCACTGCTGCTTTGCAGCGAGTAAGACGTCAGTAGCGTTCCGAGTTCCTTAGTCACCACGACATCCATTGAATGAAAAATGGAGAGGGTGTTGTTCTAACTCGACATCGCCTAAAATCAAAGCTAGACGTATTACAAACTATGATTTAGCACATTGATAAGTTCAAGTTATAGCTACTGCAGATATGTTCGTATTTGACGTAAATGGCGTGGAATCGAGCCGTTTACTGACAGGCCATTAACCAGACACGAAATTAATATCAATAGCTTGGCAATACAGTGGAGGCCGATCTTGACCTGATAGGACCTTGTAGTACGTTTAGGATGTAGATGGTACCTATTTTGTTTGCAGATTTAAACGTTGTGGAATCTATTCAATGAGATAGAAAAGTTTTTCAAAGTGTTTAAGATTTTTTACAAGAAACAATTGACATTAAGAATTATTAAGTTTTTTTTTGTATTAGTTAGAATTTTTGTGAACTGTCTAGCATACTTTTTAGGTGCTAAGTTGGAAGGTATAATAGTGACAGGTTGCTAGTCCATCGCCTAAGATACCTTACCCCATTTCCTTAGTCACCTCTTACGACATTCTAGGAAGAAATGGACAGATGTTATTGTAGAATAACCCGACACCACTGAAGACGAAAATGCCTGAAAAATTATTGATCAATCTTCCAAGTCAATTTTCAATTAATACTCGTCAAACATCTTAAACCATCAAATTTCAATTCCAATGATCAAAGACAAAATATAAATGAAACCATAAACGCGATCAAAAATAGGCCTCCGATCGTCGCTAAATATCTATTGACAGTTGGAGAACTTTGGGATAACTTGATATGAACCTTTGAACAGATCGAGTTTTACATTCAAGACGTGTTGGTCTCTGAATGGAACCCTTATTGGGTCAAAATACTAAACATGAACACACAAAATGTCTCCTATTCGTAGATATTAGTATTTCCGTGTGGTGTCGAGTTTAGAATAACACCTCCCCATTTCTTCCGTGGATGTCGTAAGAGGCGACTAAGGAAATACGTTGAGGTATGTTTCAGGCCGCAGTCTAAAAAAGAGTAAGTAGAGCACACAAAACTTTACATAGTCGAAATCGTGATTATTTTGTCACTTTAGGCATAATTTTAGATATTGACATACATAGGTGCATGAAAGAAGTATACAATAGAGACAGGTTGCTAACCTGTCGCTTAAAATGAACGTTTACCTATATTCTTAGTCGTCTTTTACTTATCTTCTAAATCGAATACCACACGAGGAACAAACAACGGCTAAAAATTTTGCACCAAACTTTTGTTAGTCAGTACAAAACCAAAATATTTTGCATCAAAAGTCTACGTAGACGTTACAAACACAAAATGAAGCCGTTAGCACAAATTTCAATCACCTTGATCTAATTCCAGGGCGAATATCAGAAAACTCGCTGATAATGTTGGACTCCCAAATAAATCCGTAAACAGATCTTGAGTATTATTCAAAATGATGGGATTGTAGCTTCCAATTTGGTCGGAGAGGGATTTGAATCAATTCGAGACAGAGATTCGTATTTCGTGATTCTATTTCAATGAGATGTTCGAGTGGAATATGATGTTTACTGTCAAAATTAAGTAACTTAACTAACTGTAATTGTCTGACATGAGATGTGTGGTTAAATAATTTAGTTATGGTTGAAATTCGTACTAAAATGCCTACAAACGAAAAATATGAACCAAAATAATGAAAGTTATTTTAATATTATAACTCTATGAATAGGCTTTTTTTAACATTTCTTAATTATTTTTCGTCATGTCTGTCACCTTTTTTAAACTATTTATTAAATTCGAGTCAATTTTCATTTGTCGAACATGAAATAAATAATTCAGTCTATTACAAAAAAGATCGTCGAATTGTAATGTAATTAATAATTAAGTAATTCTTAGTTCTGTTTTTTTTTTAATCAGATTTTACAAGAATGTGAAAAGTAACCTTCAGTTGTCCAGCCACTGAATGAAAACTTCAAAGCAACATTTAGTGTTCCATTTTTCCCATTAACAACGTAAATGGCAGCACAAAGTTGTCCGGGTCAAAAAAAAACTAAACACAAAACAAACCATGTCTTCCCTAAACACGAGCCGCTGACAAAAACAGAATTTAAACTGAAATAAACAGAACGTAAAGCCAAAGTAAATCCCTGGGCTCTTTTGTTTGATTTCTGCTCCAAAAAAGCGGAGTAGTCATCCCATGGCCGCGGGCGCGTCCCCTATTTACGAGTATAACCACTAAATCATGCGGAACAGAAATTCAATCAACCACCCCGAGGTCCTACGAACGGGGATATATCATAAAGAATATTATTTTTCCATCCCCCAAAGTGACACCGTTCTACTGAATATTTTATTGTTTTGCGATGTTGGTTTTAGATGTTTAAAGTAGGGTGCTAAATGGTAATGTATTGTGTGATGTAATAGTACACGACGTGAGACTTTTTATTAGTTTTTTTAAATACGTGCTTAGATCAAGCCAGTTTTCACAAATCGGATAGGTTAAGCACATAAGACTTTACACAGTCAAAACTATGACTGATTAAACAACAAAAGACTTTGAAAACAAATACTATGAAACTTGTCTTGTCTTGTTGTCTGAGGTCAATAGATACATTAGTGATAGGATGCTAATTATGTCGCCTAAGCAAACCTAAACCAAACCCGACACGACCAAGACTGTTGTTTTATATGTATGCAAAATGCAACAGATCGAACGAAATTTCAGCTTGTTTTATTTTTGAATGCACTGCGCGGCACTAAAACTCCAATTCTCATTCATACGACGAAGTAAATCTTTGTTCGGCCGGAATAATGGTTTAGGTTAGCTAGTACAGTCACGTCAGTCCGCAGTCTGGGATATTAATACCGGTGCAGTTGAAATAATAATGGCAATGTACTAGTTGCATTAAATTTGATGCAGGTATTTGTAATGCGTCCTTGGGGAATGGTGAACGAGAATTTGGTTACTCAAATCGTGGAAAACAAATTGATGTTGATAGACTGATAAAGACAAACTTCATTCATAATATCACGCGTGTGTTTGAAAATAGAGTAGGCAGAGCACTCGTATAAAGGGTTGCTGGAAATTGATCGTAAATATTTTAACCAGTACGGTATAGGTATGTGTCGGGATAGAATAACACCTCTCCATTTCTTCCGTGGATGTCGTAAGAGTCGACTAAGGAAATAGGTTTAGGTATGCTTTAGGCGACAGGCTAGCAACCTGTCACTATTCTATCTCTTCCATCTTTGCAAACCTAAAACTTTTTGCTAGAAGTGGCTGCAAAGCGTGACATAGTCATAATCATGGTTTGGTTTATGTCACGTTTTGTGTGCTCTGCCTACCCCATTGGGGAACACAGGCGTGATTGTATGTATGTATGTGAAAATCTCTGTGATGCCTTTTCCCAGAACTTGTAAAAAATTACGAAAATCTGTAGCCTTGTCTTTTGTACCCCGGCTCTAAGTCAATCACCTAGCATAGCAATGTCGAGCAAGAATAACAGCGGGTGCAGGTGCGCGCTGGCTAAAACGGAACTTGCAGAGCCGAATAGGAATAACACAGGGCGCGTTGACCTGAAAAGCGATGAAATCCTTGGCTCCCTCAAGGTCAATAATGAAAATTATCAGGAAATATTTTGCAGGCTTTTGAGACCCATATAGTTACCCGACCACTGGTTCAAACATTTAGTAATTTTGCTAGTAAATAAGAACAGTTAAACAAAATCAAAAGTCATAATAATAAATTCGACGGCCGGTAGCCCAGCGGTTAGAGAACCTGACTGTGAAGCTTAAGGTCCAGGGTTCGATCCCCGGTCGAGGCAGATGTTTGTATGATGAATACGAATGTTTGCTTTCGAGTCTTGGATGTTTATCTATATAAGTAAGTTTATCCGTTGTCTAGTACTCATAACACAGGCATTAAATTGCCTACTTTGGGATTATAGGTGATTGGTGTAAAAATTGTCCAGTGATATTTTGCTTATTTATTTTAGTATTTATAATTATAACATTACTCTACTATTATCACTAAAGTTCAAATTGTTTTCTTTCTGTGTTAGTACTAATAAATATAATAATAAACTTTACCTATACAAAAAAAAACTGTTTATGACTTATGTTTCACTCTGTATAGGATCTAAGTATATTAATATTATCTATCAAGTAATCTGTAAGCATTCATTTTATTTTATATCCCGTGATATTGGCCAACGTATAAAGTGCAGTTTCAAAAGCGGAAAGCCTTTGCGTACACGTTCTAAAGGAAATATGACAAGGAAAATAACGTTGCTCAAACAAGCCCGATGTTCTTTAGATTTCCTTAGTTTTTAATAAAATAATGTTTGTGGCGACATCACTGAGCTCCGGTTTACTCGTAAATAAATATACTCTGTTTAGAATCGAGAGAGAGATTTTAACTTGTCATATCGCACGTTAAATCCAATACCGGCACTATCCTAAAATGTGTAATTGTTCAGGAGAGCCAATAATAGATTTTTGATGAATAAGATTAGTTATAGCGAACTCACCATGTACATGCTATGCTATTTATTATTTTTATATCAAGGATTAATGGTTGCTTGTTTACTTTATGTAATAAAACGAAACATTTTACATTTCTTAGACATTTTTATTAAATAAAAAAAAAAATTGTGACAGTCTTCCACTTAACATTTTTTATTTAATGCTTAAATTGTTATTGAGTCTACATAAATATATGAACAATCGAATTATTTTTTTGCAGCTTAGGTAATAATAGTAATTTTTATCATTGAATAAAAAGATAACAATTCTTGGTCCAGTAAAAACAACTTAAAAATTTAATAAATTCTGTACTTAGAAGTAATTAAAAAATAAATACTTGAGTTCGTATTTTACAAGATTCATCTCCGCATAAAATTCAACAATAGGGATGATGACAGGGTTAAAAATATATCATTTTAATTAGTCCGTAAGTTAGATTACGTATGGAAAAAAATATATACACATATTTTTTAGTTAATCAAATAATTAAACATCGACACAGGTACAAATTATCAAACTTCCTGAGTGGGGGCTTGTGACGTCACGTTTGAGTCAAAATCAGATCAATTTTTACTCAAACGTGACATCGTGCGACACTTTTAGGCTCTATATTATCGTAATTTTTCGCCTGTCAAATAAAAATAAAAAATATGGGTACAATATTTTTTTTTAATCTTTCTGACGGACTAAATAGTTTTTTCTAGTCATCTAGCCTATTCGGAGTTAATATTTTTAGCCCTTATCAGAAGAGTAAAGTTTTAGTTTAACATTAATCAGTCTTTAATCAGTCAGCATCATCATAATTGCAGTAAAATCAGTCAAAACAAAGGCAACTCTTAATAAAAAAATCACAAAATCAACATGCGCAGTTTTATCGTAAGAAACCCTTTACAAACAAATATCTTTATAAAAAGAATTAACGTAATAACGTGGTATAAGATTAGCATCTACTAAGCTTTTTAAATCTCTCTTTTTCCTTTCGCCCAATGCAAGCCTAGCAGGATGAAGCTGCTTTAAATCGAAGTTTTGGCGACTTCTGCGGGACGATGAACGGCTGTGGCGGCTTTGATCGATTTCTTTAAATATCTCCTCCTCGTAAGAAGTTTTATAGTACATCTTTATCCCGAATTCAGTTTTTTCCATTTTTATCACCTTTAAATCTGTTATTTTCACGGTTTCTCCATCAGTGTTTTTATTTAGTTTTGAGCCACTTTCTTCAGACAAGTTTTTTAAGCTCTCGCGCTTTGTACACATTTTAAACTGATGAAACACGGGTCTCAACGCGATGATTATTTACCTTTATTACTCCGACGTTTCGACACGGGTTGCACCGGCCGTGGTCTCGGAGAAACAGTTTCTCCGAGACCACGGCCGGTGCAACCCGTGTCGAAACGTCGGAGTAATAAAGGTAAATAATCATCGCGTTGAGACCCGTGTTTCATCAGTTTAAAAAGTTTTTTAAGTCGTAAAAATCCGAAAAACACATTTCTTTAACTATGTAGGCATTGCCTCTTTTCTTTGCTGTACGAATTAAGCTTATGTATTGATCTGGCACATAGATAGGGCCAGATTTCAGCATTTTTTTAACTTCTTTTTCAATTCTGGCATGAACCGAATCATTTTCGTTCTGAGTGTGGCCAGTTATTAGAAATTTGTGCGTAATGCTTTTGATTTTAAAATTTGTTACAGCATACATGTACATGGAGAACATAAATTGGTTCTTTTGCTGGCCACAGCAATTGTCTGAATAGAAAATGAAATTGAGATCGTCATTATCTAAACGCTGCGATTTAGATTTTAGGTAGTTAAGAACACACGATCCAATTTCATTAGCTCCTCTCAAGCCATCTACTTCGCTCCACACAAAACATTCACAATAATCCTTACCTAATTCAGATATTGTAAAGTCGTACACATTTATTTTTGACTTGTAATAAAAGCTAGATATTTCACCTTTTGGGAGGGGCAATACAGCTTGAAGATCATAACATGCTACAATCAAATCAGAACTGACCAAAGCTTTATCATTATCTTTTTCTTTCCTACTTAACTCTTTCTCTCTTATATGTTTTTGATATTTTTCAACTAGTGCCTGTTTTTGTGCTTCATCTGCATTATTATAGGAAGCACATAGCTCGCACATATCTTTTTTTGGCACAAAAAAGCTAATGTTGTAGTCTCTTTTAAATATTTTTCTATATGAGTGAGACTCAGCAGGAGTACGTCCTTCTTTTATACAATTATCTCGGTAGTCCCTAAATAGATCCATTAAATTCTTACTACCGTCTATGAATTCCCGAGATGTTTGTTGTCGCAAGTAGTGACTTTCGATTCGAGGTATTGAATCAATGTGTCGTTTAATGTCTGCTATAGTTTCTTCGGACAATTTATGTTGTTTGCCATGTTTACCTCTCAACTCTGGTTCAACAATACCGTTTTCAGTCATTTTTTTTATGATTGTTCTAATAGGTCTGTCATTTATACCTAGAGTATTTCTGAAAAACGTCTTACAGACACGAACTTTCAATCCATCTTTTCGTAAATAAAAGGCGTGTTTATTCTCCCTATTGCTATTTACACGTTTGTATTGATACTTGGGCTGGATAGTTAATAATAAACCAGCAATGTAATCCCGCTGCCGAGTGAGACAACCCATTTCCCAGTAATCTTCAAAAATAGTCTGCCTGTCTTCAGGTGTAAAATGATCACGACATTTTAAGATACATTTTTCTGAACAAGGTGGGCCTATTTTTTTGGCGGACATCATTTTGTTACTACTTAATGAGAAATATGCTTTACCTGTATTACGTAGTTTTTGTGACTGTTTTTTTTTGAATTTATTACTCCCTTACGACGCTTTTTAGTGATATCAGGTTCATCTGTGTTCAAAATATTGTCGTCATCGCTGGAGCTAGCACGCGCTTCTATATTTTCATCCGGGAATGGAACATAGTCTGGATCATTATCATCTGGAGAAAAATCTTTGGTAGATGACGCTGATGACGATGAAGAAATAGTACGATTTGGCCTACCTTGTAAATTTCTCACTTCCCTTTCACCTCGTGAATCATTCTCAGATGATTCAATGACGTTTCCTGTAATCATACATCCTACAAAGGTGTTATCTGGATCTCTGTTCGAAAAAGCAATTCCACGATCCGAAGCATTGGAAGATGAAGATGAAGAAGAGGAAGAAGTAGAGCTAGAACTCGTTGAACTAACTGACTGACTTCTTTTGTGAGTATTGGATGTAGAAGCCTCCACATTTGCGTGCGTTTCTGTTAGTAGTGAACTTGAAGACGTACAGGCATGATCTTGTTTTTTATGATCCGGGTTAGTATTTGCATATAAATCTTGAAAAGTGTTAAAACTTGGCAAACGGGATAAGCTGTCAGACGGTAAGCTTGAAGAGCTAACCGATCTTCTTAGGTTTGCATTTGCATTGTTTTGGATTTCCGTAAGCGGTTGCGATATTGTAGAATTGGTAAAATCATTCCAATGTAATTCGGATACTCGTGTTGAAACCGACGCATTTTCTTTGTTTTGTCGACTTTCTTGTGCTAGTCTCAATATCTTACTAGCTCTGGACATGCTTGATCCTTTAACAAAGAAAATCAAGCTTTAATTTTAACTTTAAAAACTCCAATGTCACAAACATAAATATGTTTTTAACTATTAATAAAAATAAAAACTATCCATGAACTCAAAGTTGCTAATAAACGAAAAAATAATAACAAAATAAAGATATTATTATGTCTTTTTAAGAATAAGATTAATAACTTTCGTGTTTTTCCATTTTAAATTAACTGCAACAATGTGTTTTTTCGGGAAATGTCAGTCATATACTTAATTTTCTACTCAAAGCTGTGAAAAAAGTTATCAATACAGAGACTTTTAAACCAAAATGACAGTGTTCACTTTAAAGACCGACTTTAATATATTATACAACTAAAACGTAACAGTGTCATTATTGTAATAGTAATATCTTATTCATTCATAAAATATAGGTAAACAACGGCGAGACAGTGCTCTCGACCAAGTAGTAACTACCTACGTATCTTGGTAGGTACAAAACATGTTTACGAGTGCTACTACCGAACAACACTAAGCGAGTTACTTAGTAGACCCAAAACAGTCTCGCCACTGTTTAGGGACCAACCCCTGGCGTGTTACCAAGATATAGCTGTGACATTACATTGTCATATCATATTTTTTTCGTACACTAGGATGCAAAAGTGCATGGACAAATCCAAATGAAGATCGTGTGCAGCTATTTACGCCGTGCAACAGCGCTAGGCAGCTAACTAACAATAAGCCGTATTAGTTCGATGATTTTCTACTAGATGGCGTTGTAACATCAAAAAAAAACAAAATTTAAATATTTTTTTTATCTTTCCTCTTTGTCTTCACAATTTATTAAATTTTAGTCAATTACTACAAGATGCCACAATTCCCATATTTTTTTATTTTTTTAATAAACATATTTGAGAACTTGAAATCTTTATTTCAAAACACTCCAAATGTCCGATTAAAAAACACAATATTTTTATAACCATAGCCAGGATTCGAACTCAGATCGCCCAAGATCTTTGCTGATTAACCGTGCCGTATATGCATTTGGCCACGAAGTTGATACACAATACAGCGAAATTTACTATCACTATTATTAACTCAGTCAATTAGACCTTAACGACATTCCAATAAGAACGCAAATTCATGCTGACTAAAAATGTAAGGGGGTAGATTGAAGATAAGTAATTTGAGGGTAGGATGAAGAGAAAACATCATGTCAGATCCATTTTTCAACAAACAAGTTATAGATTATAGCCCACACAGATATATTTAGCCCACAATAAGATTTTATTACCTGCGTTTATTCGACGGAAATATAAGTTCTCGAGCCAACATAAATCTAATTTCATGACGAACATTATTATTACATTCACGGTGAATGCAAAATTTTGTGAGAAGTCGCCAGTTTAACCGTAAGTATTTTTTTCTACTAACGATGTCTACTATGTAGTTGATAAATTAGTAAATTGATACTTTGAACATTTTCCGTCTCACTTAAAACATAAAACTATAAATTGTCTTTTGCTTTGTTTCAGAGAAATCTGATCGTTTCTTGGGTTTGAAGATAAGAAGTCGAGGGCCAGCAGACGCAGTCTCTTAGATGCTTTGCAGCATCAGTCATACCTATAGCCCCACACCCGGAAAACCACAAGGATTACTTATGGTTTTATTCCAACCAACCGCTACGCTAAATGTGTTTAATACCGTATGGCTATCATTCATCGTGCCCTGCATACTGCATAGCAAGAAAATCAGATGTAGTCAATCGTTATTACTTTATAATACGACACGAAATCTATTAAGTATTTTAAAATGTGAACGTGATGTGTTATTAAGTTATTATTCAAAATGTGAACTATTGCCAAGTGACCATTAATTTCAAAGAGAATGTTAGTTAATTAGTTATCAATATTGTGCATTCTATACTAGCTATGTTAACCAGGATATTATTATGCAATTTCAAAATGTAGTCGCTATTAAAATTATGTATTTTTATTGTGGTAAAGCTTCAATCATCTTTCCGATTCTGGAAACGAATACTTAAGCTGTAAAACCTCAATAAATTTACACACAAATGGTTTTTGTTCTATTAAAACGATAAATTATTGAGAATCAGCTCTCGTATGGTTTAAGTAAAATGTTTTACATATATCAATTGTTGGTTTTATTTAATCCTCTCTTCAAAGATAAATACGGACTCCTATTTAAAATTAAAAGTGATAGATAAATTTTATAAAAAAAATAAATAAAAAAAATACAAAAAGTTGCACATGTTGTGGGATACGAACCGGAGGCACATTTACACTTTTAATACTTTAGTCCATTACCGTCTCACGATGCCACCGGGCTTCGTTGACAGCCTTACGAAATAATGCTATAATTGTAGTGTTAGTGTTGTAAACAAAGGTGCTTGAAATGGTGGAAAATAAAAGTAAAGTATCTTAGTCAAAGAACCAAAGATAACGTAAAAATCTATAAAAACATAAATTTGTATAAAAAGGTGTGTAATCTTGCATTTATTTAACATATGGACACAGCGCCATCTAGTGAAACATGATCACAACGGTTTAGTCGCAGCTAAAGCGCCATCTAGTGATGGCTTTGAAAACACGGCTTTAGACGCCAAACGATTGCCGCCTCTAAGCTGTCCATGCAATTTTGCAGCCTGCTGTACATCAACCTACTCCAAAATGAATGCTGCGAAATATTTGGTATTTATTTTTCATTTGAATAACCACAAGAGTGTTATTATCCGTTACCTGACCATATTACAATTAATTACACATTGGAACTATATGAATGAATAAGTTAAACAATGTCATAAAGACCAAAGTGACAGTATTCTATTAAAAAAATCACAAAACTCACCTTTTGCTTCTATGCCACACCGTCATTAAACGCAATATGACACTGTTCCACTTATAACTTCACTGAATAGCGTTGTGTGGAACCAACTTTAAATATAAAGTGTCACTGTTCCAGTTATTATTTTCTTAATTGTCGCAAGTGACGTGTCATTACCAGCATAAGGACAGCCTTGGACTAGAAGCGGCGCGCAACTTTGCGAAATGTCGTTCGGGTACCTACGCCCTCTGCCGGAACCGATGCGTATTAGAGCGTCTCGTTCAAATGGCAGTGTAGCTTACCTCATGTTTCGTAAGATGGCGTAGAAAACACAAAAAATGATTTTTTTGGATAGTGACGGTGTTGGATTTAACGTGCGATATGGTTTTTACTCTTTTGAAGTAAGTTCCTGATATTAAGATCCTTTTGCAAAAAAACACTTTAAAACTGTTTTCTGTCTGTGAAATGTTTTGTTGCTGCCACTTTAATTAGTCGTTTTTTTAATAGGTATAATTATGTTCCCGTGGGTGTCGTAAGAGCCGACTCCGGGAAAGGGTTAGTGTATTGTGGGCGATGGGCTAGCAACCTGTCACTGCACTGTCACGTTTAACCATTTGGTTGCTCTGAAATTGCTAAACGTGGCACTGGATTTTTGAATTCATGTGCTCTGCCTACCCCTCTTGGGAATACAGGCGTGAGAATATGTATGTATGTATGTGTATAATTATGTCGTCTAAATTTTATCTTTCATCTTTTTTATCATTATGTGGTGTTGGGTTAGGATAGCATCAGTATTCTGTCCATTTCTTCCGTGAATGTCGTAGGAGGCGAATGACGATGTAGGATAAGGTACTTAGGTGAAAGGCTAGCAACCTGTCATCATGTTTGCTCTGCCTAACCCTATTGGGAACTCAGCCTTGATGGTCTGTTGTTTTTCTTTCGAAATTATTATACGAATGTTAAGCCATGTATGTGTCTATACATAGTAATTATGCATGAAAAATATTCGCTAAATAAAATTCGTCTTTAATCCTTATTTCATTCAGTAGTCAAATAAGTAACTATAAAGTTTCATTTACTCCCGCTCTTTCACACGCCGTAAAACAAAGTAGAATCTACCAGAATATCCGTCCAGTGTAATAAGATTTGATGGATCTTTAGGCATGATTGCCAAGCTCAACTGGATACTGGATGTGCTCAGAACATGCCAAGATGTTGAGCTACTAAGATGTACGAGTATTAAGGGGTAACGTAATGGGTAAGCGATTGCCAATGTTTTGGCGTGGCAAAGTTGTGTAGGGACACAGTTTGGGTGTTATTTAAGAGGGCGTTTAATCTTGAGTGCAGTTGCTGTTTAGTGTTGATTTGTGAGATATTTGTGTGGGTACTGCAAAAAAAGGCAAGTGTAATTGATTTAGAATTTGAGTGTTTCACAAGTGTTAAATATTGAAACATACAGACATATTCTCACGCCTGTATTCCCATGAGGGGTAGGCAGAGCACATGAATTCAAAAATCTAGCGCCACGTTTAGCAAATTCGGGGTAACCAGACGGTTAAACGTGATATTGCAGTGACAGGTTGCTAGCCCATCGCCCACAATACACTAACCCTTTCCCAGAGTCGACTCTTACGACACCCACGGAAAGAAAGGGGGAGATGCTATTCTAACCCGGCACCACACGGGAAATATTTAAAGGCAATCCAAATTAGTCAAACGCGTCCGAGTGGTGTCGGAATTGGAACAACACCTCTCCATTTCTTCCGTGGATGTAGTAAGAGGCGACTAAGGAAAGTTTAAGGTATATTTTAAGCGACAGGCTAGCAACCTATCACTATTATACCTGCCAACTCAAAACCCAAAAAAAAAAACTAGAAGTGGCTACAAAACCTGATATCACGGTTTTGTATATGCAGCGTTTCATGCGCTCTGCCTAACCTAAGAAATACAGGCGTGATGTATGTTATTATAAACCCGAGATACCGCATAGTGGCATGGTTTAAAAATGGGACAAAATCCTCGCTTTCACCCTCAAATTCCCATGAAATCCTCCCCCCTTTCTTCGCAAACGTGTCAAACGAGTACAAAAGCGTATATCGGTCAAGTTTTTATTAAAGGACGCCAAAGGCCCTCGGTTCGACAGCTGCCGGCGAATACACGATATTGGCACGGCGGGCTCTGACGCGTGCCAAAGACTGTATTCGGACAAATAAAAATTTAATATACATACACAACGCTTGTTTTAAATGCGGGGCAGAGTACTTGAAACCTGATTATAGTCAAAATCATGACTATTTCACGGCTTGTAGACACTAACTTGTAACAAGATTCAAAATTTGATTTTTTAGCTTGTGTGGTGTCGGGTTTAGAATACCACTCCATTTCTTCCGCGGGTGTTCTTAGTCGCCGCTTAGAAAAATAGGTGAACGGATTTCTCTAACTTCCGACGTAAAAAATATGCTACGAAGCGTAAAATAGTCTATGGCTTTGTTTACATAGTTTTTTTGTGCTCTACCTTATTCGTTTGGGAATAAATACGTGATGTATTTCTATAAAAAAGGTTTAATAGTGACAGGTTGCTAGCCTGACGACAGTGACGCCTAAAAGGTAACTAAGCTTATTTTCCTTACAAGTCGCCTCTTATGACATCCACTGAAGAAATGGAAAAGTGTTATTCTAAGCCTGACACCATATGATGACAATATGCCTCCCGCACACTGTCAACGCCTACGATCACGTGACCACGTGTCGCGTCCTGATTCTTGACCCGACTGATAAAGATACCAGCCTGGTATGTTGATGATGATTCGAAGTGGAGTTATTGATGATGAGATAAATTAATAACTTTGATCTGGTGAACTTATACAATGAATAATAGCTTAACACACGTCCGCCATCGACCTCAGTCGGGATAGCAAGGGCTGAATGAAGTGAATGGTTGATTGAACTATTACAGATACATGAATGACTGAATGAACTGGTTTTAAGCAAAGCCCGTTCCAAATTAATACCAATAAGAATGGCGCACAATTACATGTTACGTTTTGCGTGAACACCATACGGCAACATCAAAAAAAATTAAAACCATTTTTGCTAACAGTACATTAAAGCAGGGTTTCCCAACTATTTTCAAGGTGCGACCACCGGCAAGAAAAAATGGCGTAGGACTCCCTTGGCTTACTTAAAGGTACTTCGATTTAGGATTACAAAATGTATCATTGGAACACCAGTATTGTTACTCAATCTTGAATCCCGAGCGCCCCCTTGCGGAGGCTTAACGACCCCTAGGGGGTTGCAGCCCCCAGACGACAAACAGTGCTTTAAAGACATGAATCAATTGGATAATGGCACTCAAAAGATGACGAAACTATGGACGTTATTGCAGCTTGTTGTTGAAATAGGAAGCACACATGCACATAGGTACCTTTGTTAGCTAAAGTATATAGTAAAGTATCACGCCCCCAAATGGGGTAGCCAGAGCACACAAAGCGCTACATTGACAAAAACTATGATTATTTCACGTTCTGTGGTCATCGTCTGGCTTATTTTTTTAGGTTTTGAGTTGGCAGGTGTAATAATGAGAGGTTGCTAGCCTATCGCCTAAAATATACCTTAACAAAATATTAGCTTCCCTTAGTGTCCTCCGACGACATCCACGGAAGAAATGGACAGGTATTCAAAACCCGACACCATTACGGGGAATAATGTTGTGTGATCATTAATATTTTGCGAACAGTTATAATTATATTTCGTGTCAATTTTAGAAAACCACCTCTCCGTTTATGTGGATGTTATAAAAGGACACCAAGGAAATAGGTTTAAGTATGCTTTAGGCGATAGGCTAGCAACGTTTCACTTATTATTTTGCTTTCATGAACGATTCTATTATGGCTACAAAACGTGAAATTACAATAGTCATGGTTTTGACTAGGAGGAACTGCTAATGGAGAAACTGCTAACATTATTGCCATTCTAAGGAGTCGTGTCTTGAATATTATGGGAAATAAATAAAATTATTTACCCCGTGTGGCCGGGTTAGAATAGCACCTCCCCCTTTCTTCCCGTGGGTGTCGTAAGAGTCGACTCTGGGAAAGGGTTGGTGTAATTGTGGACGATGGGCTAGCAACCTGTCACTACAATATCACGTTTTTCCACCTGATTACCCTGAAATTGCTAAACGTGGCACTGGATTTTGGAATTCATGTGCTCTGCCTACCCCTCTTGGGAATACGGGCGTGACGATGTGTCTGTGTGTGTGTGTGTGTGTGTCACGTTTCATGTGGTCTGATTTTACCCATTCATGAATAGAGGCGTACAATGTAAGTAATTACATACATACATACATACATATTCTCACGCCTGTATTCCCAAGAGGGGTAGGCAGAGCACGTGAATTCGAAAATCCAGTGCCACGTTTAGCAATTTCAGCAGGGTAACCAGGTGGTTAAACGTGATATTGCAGTGACAGGTTGCTAGCCCATCGCCCACAATACACTAACCCTTTCCCAGAGTCGACTCTTACGACACCCACGGGAAGAAAGGGGGAGGTGCTATTCTAACCCGGCACCACACAGGGGAGTGTAAGTAAATACGTGTGTATGTATGTAAGTTGGGTTAATTGATGTATCGACAATTATGTATTTAATATGAATAACAATATATTCATGTTAGTTAACAACCTATTCTCATCCCTCCTCCTTTATACGTGATCCATTTTCCCCCACAATCGCCACTGACCCCATTTAACAGTAACCCAAATTTTCAAAAGTGGAGCCAATGAAAAAAGCGGACATTGGCTGAAGCACCCGGCAGAATAGGTTGCACAATAGAAAATAATGTCATGATAGTTTTGGCAGCACCCAGCCCGTGCCATGCCAAAGTTAGCCAGCTAAAATATACCCGATGGCGGGCGGTAGTGAAAAATCAGGGTATGGTTTAATTTTCTACCCGCTGAGGAATTTTACTGTTACTGTTTAATTAAATAAGTAAGAAGTAAGTAAACACATTATTGTACCAAAAGAAAGAACACGAAACACAAAAAAAACTTACATACATATAGAAATGGCGAAGTAAAAAGGCGGACTTACCTCTTAAGGGATCTCTTACAGACAACCTTTGAGAGTTAAATCTTTCAAATTGAATGGTAAGTGCATTTAATTTTAAAGAGTAACTGAATGATGTTAAATGTAAGTACTTTTAGGATAAAAGTTCAAAAATTAACCTATTTCCTTAGAAGCCTCTCACGACATCCACAGAAGAAACGCATAGGTGTAATTCTAATACCACACGGGCATTTAACTCTTTTTGGATTTTAAGCTATTCTGTATTTACTTTTAAAGCAAAGAAATACAACTACCTAAAACCATAAAACATAAATAAAACCTCTAAGAACAAGAAAGTTGTGCTAAAAAATCTATATTGATTTTCTTTAGTAATCTCGTTTAGGTTTTTTAATTACTAAAAATAGTACAGGCCGTTTTCAATCAAGTTTTCGGATTTTCTTTCCTTTTGAAAAAGAAAGAAAATTCCGATCTTTAAATTTAGGCGTTAGCTGAGAGGTCGCAGGCAATTTGATCAAAGTCTACAAAACCTCACGGCTTAAAACATTTTGTAATATTGTTTTGGCTCAATCAATCATTGGCCCAGCTTCCCAGTTTCCCAAACATTATAATGCGTGGAATAACCCTAAATAAATTAGATTCTTTTGAAAGATTTTCCCTTCCATGAAGCGACTACGGACTTTGCTTTGATTTGAAATTGAAACTTTTGGAAGACTGATTTGTTTATTTTTATTAAACTTGATCGATTGGGAGTATTGTTGTTATCATTGTATTTTAATATCCTGAAAACAAATTTTATGGTAACAAAGAATTATATTGCCGCGTGGTATCGGGTTTAGAATCATGATCATCAATATTCTTAGCCTTAAGACGTCCACTGTTGATAGGCCTCTTCTTTGGACTTCCATGGGTATGTGCCGGTTAGGAAGTGACATACATTCAGCGTATTCCGGCGATTACTTTTAAAATAACAGCTGTCTATTTCCTTCATTTATGTCTTAAGAGGCGACTAAGAAATAAATAAGAGAGGTTAAGTTTTAAGGCGATAGGTTGGCAAGTAGTAACTTGACTATTAATACCTCTTGATTTAAAAATAAATCTCTTAAAATTATACTACCCGTACGGGTGCCTACGAAATAATCATGGTTTTGTCTATGTAGCGTTTCAAGCGCTCTATTTTGTTTACCCATTTGCAAATTCCGGCGTGTGTATGTATGTAAATCATCATCATCATCATCAGCCTATATACGTCCCACTGCAGGGCACAGGCCTCTCAGTATGAGAGGGCTTGGGCGATAGTTCCCACGCGAGCCCAGTGCGGATTGGAAACTTCACACACAACGTTGAATTACTTCGTCGCTGTGTGTAGATTTCCTCACGATGTTTTCCTTCACCGAATAGCTCGTGATAAATATCATATTTGATATCGCACATAAATTCCGAAAAATTCAGAGGTGCGAGCCCGGGGTTTGAACGACGCTCTGCTTGAGAGGCCACAGTTCGAACCGCTGGGCTATCACGGCTTACAATATAAATAAAGATTCATAAACTACTATTTTAAACTGATATGAAACACGGGTCTCAACGCGATATGATTATTTACCTTTATTACTCCGACGTTTCGACACGGGTTGCACCGGCCGTGGTCTCGGAGAACTTTACTGTCCGTTGCAGCGAAATGTTAAAACGGAGCCACGGGTAAACAAACATTGAAGTACCCGAAAAAAGTCAATAAAAATGTTGGGGGTATGCCGATGAAACGTCCACTACCCGAAACATCATTATGTTAATTGTCAACAGCACGGCACACAACACTCACAATATCCCCGCACTGATCCGATGATATATCCCGTGTCGAAACGTCGGAGTAATAAAGGTTAATAATCATATCGCGTTGAGACCCGTGTTTCATATATTATCAGTTTAAAATGTGTACAAAGCGCGAGAGTTTAAAATATCATAAACTACTGTTTTTAAATTCCTACCAATATTGTATTCCGTACATGCGGAGACGACTGTCACAGATATGCTTAAAAAATTGTGATACAAGTCTTGTTTTACTCTCAAAAGGAGTGCTACTACAGTGTTAACTTACTATGGATCGTATCTGTACTAAGAATAGTCAATTGACCTCTTTAATACTTTGGACCACTAACAAAAATTATTGTATCTTTATCACTAAACGACCCAATCATGTAACGAGTATTTAAACTTTCAATACAGTTTTAGTTACCAACACGTTTTGGCCACATTACCTACAGCCTTCCATCACCACCTGTAGTCCTGTCCGCAAACTCAGCTCAACTCGGCGCTAAGCACGACTCAGCCTGATTCAATTTCAAGCTCTGCTTCTCGAATGCTTGGGTAATTAATTATTCATTTGAAATTCAAATTTACCGAAAATTTATTGTACCTGTGGTTTACGTCTTGGTAACTAGAGATCTAAGAAATAGCTGAAATGGAGAAGACAAGTATCAATGGAAACAATGTACAACGATGAGTTATTTGGATTTTAATTCAACATTATGATTAGATAGGCTCAGAAACTACTGGACCGTTTTTAAAAATTCTTGCACCATTCGAAAGCCGCATTATCCACGAGTATTGAAAAAAAAGAGGATTCCGTTAAATATTTGGGTTTAGATGTCTACATCTACACAAATATTATGAAGAGGAAAACTTTGTTTGTTTGTAATGAATAGGCTTAGAAACCTACAACCCCAAAATCCGAAATTTACGCGAACGAAGTCGCGGGCGGAAAGCTAGTAATGAATATAATGAACTAGCTTTCTGCCCGCGGCTCCGCCCGCGTGGGACTCGGTTATATTGCGGTATAAAGCACAACTATAAGAAAACTTCTCGTTTCAAACGACACATCGCCATCGATCTATCATCTATCAATCGGTTATCGATTGATATCGATCTATCATCGATCGATATCGATCTATCAAGCAAACTATATTTTTGTTTTCCCTCGGGAACATCAATTTTTTCCGGGATAAAAAGTAGCCTATGTCACTTTCCGTGCCCTAAACTATCTCTACCTAAAAAATCACGTCAATCCATCGCTCCGTTTAGCCGTGAAAGACGGACAAACAAACAAACAAACAAACAAACGAACACACTTTCACATTTATATATTGGTACGGATATAGGTTTAAAACTTAAGTTTAATTAAATTTAAGTTTGCAACTGTACACAACTACATAGACTAGAAACAAAACGCGACACATAAATTTAACGCTACACATCAATCCTGCATACGTAAACTCGCAGGTACCAGTTATGCTTATAATTCAATAAAGGTAATGACTTAAACTTCATCTTATGTTTCCAAAGAGATGTGCTGAACTTAGGAACAGCCAAACGTGCTTCCCGGGCAAACATTTTGATTGCTTTATGCAAATAGGTCAGCCATGGCAGAGAAATGCTTTGACTTATGGCAGTCTAAAGCAAGGGAAGGTTTAGTTGTAGTGTATAGTTTTAGGTTTTTGATGTGTTTATAAAAACACAGTAGTAGTTTCTTTTCTGTCAAATCCTCCAAAACTGCAATACTTCTCTCAATTAAAACAGTCATTTATTCAATTATTCGACGGTGGAAATTTCAAATGTCGTAAGGGGCTTTTTGTCGTAAGTACACTAAATAATATATATCAATTGATTTCTTAAACAATAAGTGTTAATTTGTGACTTAAAAGACGAAAAAAAAATGTTCGTAAGGCTCATGTATCAAAAAAAGGACTCACTTAACTGTCAATGTCACACGAAACGCCACAGACAAAACCATGACAATGTAACGTTTCATAGCCACAAGTTGCATATTTTTAGGCATTAAGTTAAGACGTCCAATAGTGACAGGTTGCTAGCCCATTGCATTAAATGTACCTTAGCCAATTTCCTAGTTTCCACTTACGACATCCTCGGACGAAATGGAGAGTTGTTTTTCTAACCCGACACCATGCTAGTTTTTTTGGTGTCTATAAACACGAATATAAGTTCGAGTGTTTATTTCATGATGTATGATAGTTAATGTAAGCAAAACGAAAGTTATGGTGTTTGAAAAAGATGATTGCGGGACAGAATGTAAGATTATGATTGCGGGTGAGAATGTAGAACAAGTAAAAGAGTTTGTATACCTGGGATCGGCGTTTACGAAAGACGGTAAGTGTGAAAGTGATATTGAAAGAAGAGTGAATGCAGGAAATACAGTCAATAGAGCGCTGCGCGCCTTCGTGAGCAGCCAGAAGGTGTCGAAAAAGGCGCGTCTGGCTGTCCACAGAGGGGTGCTCGTTCCAACACTAATGTACGGTAGTGAAAGTTGGGTATGGCAAACGAAGCATAAAAGTACAATAAATGCAGTAGAAATGAGAGCGTTAAGGAGTATGGAAGGTGTAACACTAAAAGACAGAATACGAAATAGTGTGATACGGGAAAGAGCTGGCGTGAAAGTAGATGTAGTGACTAGAATAGAAATAAGTATGCTTAGCTGGTTTGGTCATGTAGAGAGGATGGATGAAAGAAGACTGACAAAACAAATTTATACGGGGAATGTGGATGGGTGCAGTGGGAGGGGAAGACCTAGACGGACGTTCCGTGACCAAATCGCGGACGTTTTAGAAACAGGTCAGGTCAAGAGTACCCGAAACCGACGAGCATGTATGAGGAGATTGATGAATGTGGATGAAGCAAAAGAGGTATGTCAGGATCGTAGCGAGTGGAACAAAGTAGTCTCTGCCTACCCCTGTGGGAAAGAGGCGTGACGATATGTATGTATGTATGTATGTTTATTTCATTAAAAATAGATCAAAGTAACAGGTAACACATAAAACACTGATTTCGTTGGTGAAGTTGCCTAATAATTTTGCTACAATTTTGTTCTTCGGTGTTCGAATTGTCATCAGTGTTTTAGGAAACAAATTTTCTTGCAACAACAAAGTCGTAACTTTCCTCTCCTGAATCAAGTCACTTTGATGACTTAGTGACCCAAATCTGTTAGCTTTGATCGTGTAATGGAGAAACTGCTAACATTATTGCCATTCTAAGGAGTCGTGTCTTGAATATTATGGGAACCAAAATTATTTCAATATGGCTAAGACCCTATATAGTTTTTTCCTATGCGCTGAAACTTACAGTAGCCAAATCAGGCTATTGTTTTTATGTTTCTGTGTGTTAATACTCACACGTTTAAGGTTAATTGAAACTTCACACACAAAATTAAATATTGAATTACTTCATCACTGTGTGTAGGTTTTCTCACGTTGTTCTCCTTCACCGAAGAGCTCGTGGTAAATATAAAATTAGATTACGCAGATTTCGAAAAATCCATACAATCCAGCCCGGGGTTAGAACCCACGACCTTCTGCATGAGAGGCCACAGGCCAAACCGTCTAGTGACTACGACGCCAAAAACCGTCCTAAAAATAGTTACTTTTACTTTCCCATACGAAAGTAATTACACAGCCTTAGAGATTGAAGGTTTCCCTTAAGATTGACGGACCCCTAATTGGCCTCAATCAGGAAGGGTTCTTATGTAATTAGATTTTTCGACGAGATTAGTAACTCCGCTGATGGGTTTCACCATTGAGCCAAACTTGGCCATTTAGAAATGTAACAACACGATTAGCTGGGTAAGGTAACGGTCCTAGTTATGGACAGTTTAAGTTGATAAGCACCTGTAACGGTTACAGTGTAACCACACCATAATAGCTACACACACACATACATTCTCACGCCTGTATTCCCAAGAGGAGTAGACAGAGCACATGAATTCAAAAATCCAGTGCGACGTTTGCAATTACAGGGTAAGCAGATGGTTAAACGTGATATTGCAGTGACAGGTTGCTAGCCCATCGCCCACAATACACTAACCCTTTCCCAGAGTCGACCTCTTACGACACTCACGGGAAGAAAGGGGGAAGTACTATTCTAACCCGGCACCACACGGGGGATCATAATAGTTGTGAATTGATCATTGTAAAATACTATTTCTTAGTGGGTAGTAATGAGTCAATGCCCATTACTAGTTCCTTGTCCATTACGGGTGACGTTACCTCACCTTTTTTTCCCATAGATTTCACTGTCTGTCTGTTTGTAACCAGGCTACGCCTCAAAAATCATGATAGCTAGACAGTTGAAATTTTAACAATTTATGTTTTAGTTTTTGCTTTAACAGCAAAATAATAATAAAAAAATATATTTAAGGAGGCCCCATGCAAGAAATGTCATTTAGGTATGACTATTTTTGCTCTATATCAATGAATTACCCGTGAGGTGTCGGGTTTAGAATAACACCTCTCCATTTTTTCCATGGATGTCGTAAGAAGCGGCTAAGGACATACTCAGCTGCCGTCATAGTGTAAAAAGCGACTTTTCGACAAAAGCAAGTTTCGAGAAAATCGCAAAAAACTAACTTTTTGCTGTAGCTTTTGAACGGATGCATTTTTTCACTTAATTCTTTTTGTATGTGATAATTAAAAGTGTTCACATTGTTAAAACATTTTTTGTGTAATTTTAACTCCAGTACTTTTTTTTTAAATGCGAAAAAAAGCTTTTAGCTTTGTAATCAGAACATAAATATTAAAGTCATTTTAGCAAAAAGGCCGTAAAAACGTCGAATACGGTGTTCTTACTTGGTTTTTTCTTTAAAAACAGTAGATGTAAGCTTACCGACAATTTTACAACAACAATGCTAACCTTAATAAACGTAAACACACTTTGTCGCTTTTAAGCTTAGTGTTCGTGGTCTAGTTTTTACTATCATGATAAACAATAAGAACGTATTAGGAAGATACGACCTTTAAGGCAAGTATTCAAGCAATAAATTTGAAAAATTGTAGTCAACTAAGTTTTTTGTTCAAATTTCTAGCGTAAAAAAACGTAAAATTTGAAAAAAAAAAGCATATACGTCTTTTTAATTAAATAATAAAGTTAAAAAAAAATATGAAAACACCAAAACAGGTCGATCGTTTACTTAAAAACAAATGAAACTTTCGTTCTTAATTATG
>BHDV01010788.1:242083-294485 GCA_005406045.1 Adoxophyes honmai
GGCTCTTTTTGCACATCACGAATATCTCAAAAAGTCATTTTTGACAAAATGTCGGAAAGTCGCTTTTTACACTATGACGGCAGTAATAGATGACTATTTCACGTTTTGTGGCCATTTTTAGCATATTATATTTAGGTTTTGAGGTGGCAGGTAGTGACAGGTTCCTAGCCTGTCGCCTAAAGTATACCGTAACCCATGTCCTACCCTAAATTAAATAATAAATATCCTTATGTTTTAACTTTACGCTAAGCTGACCCCGAATATTATAGTCTGAGATCCTGCCATACAACGACCTTCACCGAGCTGGTTAGTGGATCAAACATATTATTTATGTAATTTAAGTAAGTACAGCGGGATCCTCTACTATTATGGGCGATTTTGTTCTAAACCTTTACTAAAATTTGACCGGAATGTATTCCAGTCTATGCGCACCGACCATACCGTCAGTAATAGGCCGGAATCACAGTGATTAGACACAAGCGTCATGTTTCTAACTCATAACTAGACATCGGATTATATGCATTTGCATATTTGCATAATTATGCAAATGCATATTTTGGCACTTTTTCACTGATAGTGCATATTTTGATACTTTTTCATTGATACTGCATATTTTCGTGTTTGGCATGTTGTTTTACGTAGAGTAACGCCCTTTCAAGTTCGCTATCGCAAAAGGTTCGTTGTAAATTAGATGCATTTTGTGTAAAATCTCTGGTTTGGAGGTCATCAAAAAAATTTACGCATTTATTAACGGCATGGGACAAACTTTGCCTGAAGAGGTTTCCGCAGAGATGGCGCCAAATTTTAAGTCCTGTCCGGTAACGTCAGTTGACGTTGAAACGTCACAAGTTTGCTGTAGAAAACTTAGAAAAATTATATTGCTGTTGAAATTTTTTTTTGTTTTTTGACTGTGCAATGTGCATAAACTAGTACATATTTCCCTTCATTATGCATATGTTAGTGCATATTTCGCCCTTTTTTAGTGCATATTTGCATGCATATTTTGGCATTTTGATAGTGCCTATGATCCGATGTCTACTCATAACTCCCTCTTCCTCACTGCGATTCCGTACCAACATCGAATTTTACGCAGCGGCGTGGTCGGACTTTTCTTCAAAATAACGTAGTGCTACTTTCCCCCGTGTGGTGCCGGGTTAGAATAGCACCTCCCCCTTTCTTCCAGTGGGTGTCGTAAGAGTCGACTCTGGGAAAGGGTTAGTATATTGTGGGCGATGGGCTAGCAACCTGTCACTGCAATGTCACGTTTAATCATCTGGTTACCCTGAAACTGCTAAACGTGGCACTGGATTTTTGAATTCATGTGCTCTGCTTACCCCTCTTGGGAGTACAGGCGTGAGAATATGAGAATATGAATGCTACTTTCCTGTACTTATCCAAATGAGCGTTATTCTAAAGTTTTGCCTCAATTTTTAATGTTTTTATTTTTATTTTCTAAAGGCATTCCAATGTTTCTTTGTAGCATGCATTTTTCATACGCTCTTACACAAGGGCTTTATAAAAATATGTGTGCTATTTTCGAAACACCTAACTTATTTTCCTATCGGTATGGAAAGGGCTCGTGATTCATTAGGCAAACCATAAAAAATCTTTTACAATGATGTGCCTTCAAAAAAAAGGACATGCTCAATTGTCTCCAAGTTTTGTTGAAATCAGATAGATTACCAAAAAATATTGTAAACACATTTTTTCTTCTCTTTGACGAACGGAAAAAGACGATATACAGGGCTTAAAAGTTTCGCATGACGTCATAACTCTGTACAATTTTTAGCGAGTCGTGCGTCACAAGCCCCCACTCCGGAAGTTTGATGATCTAACTTTGTCGATGTTTAGTCATTTGATAAAAGAAAAAAAATGTGTTCATGTTTTTCCATAATCTAAGGAACGAACTAATAAGAATTACATTTTTTTAATCCAGAACACTAGGCTTGTGTAGTAGACAGAGTTAGTGACCCATTAATTTATTATTTACATACATACATACATATTCTCACGCCTGTATTCCCAAGAGGGGTAGGCAGAGCACATGTATTGAAAAATCTACTAAGTATTAAAAATCTATTTTTCGTACAGGAATTGCCTTTTCATTGCTGAGCTTTGTTATTTTATTCGTTAGTTCCGGGCGCGGAGGCCGCGAAGTGTGCGCGCGCGACGGCGGCGCTGGCGCGGCGGCTGCGCGCGGCGCCGCTGCGCGTGCGCGTGTTCCCCGCAAAGCCCCTGCAGATGGCGCTGCTCGCGGACATCTTCGTCCTCGTTATTAACTACACTATCGTCCTGCTGCAGTTTAATCACGTCGTGTAGCGAGTATTATTACAAATCGTGCGTTATCTTTACCACGTTAATGTTTTTCTGTGAGGTCTATTCTTAGCACGAAAAGGATTAAATTATCTGAATTTAATTAGAGGGCTTAAGTATAAATTGTTAAAAATGAAATGATTAAACAAATGGATTTTGATCATTACTATTTTTAAGCGCTTGATTGTAAAATGTAATACTTAAATGTACAGGCGACTTGCTCGCTTTTCAGCATGTTTATTAGACTAAGGTGTGTCAGTGTGTGCTTTTGGTAGTCCCGATCTTGTTTACTTAATTGAAGTTGGCAATCGTATAGCAAAGAAATGAAATAAAAAATTGGCAACGTTAGGGAAGCAGTTGATTTAGTGTTACATTAATTGTTTTAGGTATATCGGAATTAGCTCGACATGTTTTGAATTAAGTCGTGATCCATCATTGGAAGCACTGCGCACAGACATAGAAATATATAAATTTATTTATCTACATAAATTTCGTAATATGGCTACATAAGGAAACCTGTGTCCCAAAGAGCGATATAATATATTATTTAGAAACCGGTGATAGGAATAGGAAATCAAATAGTTTAAAATTAGAACACAGTTGCACCGGCACCGCACATCAATGCGCGATTTTTTGTGGTATTCACGTTAGCGGCCATATTATTAGCCGATTTTTAATTGTACAGTCGCGAACCGGGATTGTTGAGCCACTTGTCACTGTTCGCAATTTAGACGTGTAATCAATGACCATACTGACAGATGTTATATATTGGATTAGTATTACACGACCAAGTTACAAACATAGGTAAATGGCTCAACAATCTCTGTTCGCGGTGGTATCTAAATTTATTTCTTTGGTCGCCTACGACGTACGGCGATGGTACGTCGGGCAAATGTTAAAACTCGTATTTTTTTATCTTTATTTGAATTTAGATATTGTAGATAAAGTTATGTATGCGACTGTACAGGATAATGTCATAAACTTATACTCTAATAGTATATTAATGCCTTTTACTGCAACAGTCACATAAATTACTACATAATAATATATTTTATTTCACTATAAGTGAGTTTCACGAGTGTTTTATGTTCAAAATAGACTTTAGGGTGAGCATTACAGATGTCGCGATCGACATTCAAATTATCTCGATGCCCCGCGCATTAAGTCGGTAACAGCAAACATCAAAATTTACGGGAATATCGTTTAGTACTGTTTCTGTTGATTTTATCCAGTTTCAAAAATCAACAATTAAGGTAAACGTCCCTGTGCTCGACACTGACCTAATGCTTGGCACTGGCAACCTTATGTCACATACGTGACAGGTGACAGGTGACTGATACGTGTCATCTATTGGGCGTTGAGGCGTCGAGCATTGGTACTTTTAACTTACCTACGATGTTTTTTTTAATTAAGTACTTCCGCTTTTTTACTTGTATTTTTGTTAGAGTCTGTCAATGCAACGTAAAGGCTATAATTTCCAAGAATAATGCGTCCAAGTAGTATGTCAAAAATTTTAATGCAAAGATTGTTCTTTTAAAATTTCCTAAAAAAAACTGAAAAATTATGGAAAATAATTTTCGGGTTTAGTTCTGAAAACAAAGACAGACTGCCTTTTTATTTCTGAGCTGTCTTTTTAAAAAAAAAACCATAAAAAAAAGACTGAATTTATGCAAAGTGACAGTTTGTCGTTGTATTTGACGCTGCAGATTTTTGTACAATAAACACGTCATTCTTAATATCTTTGTTCAATCCGTTATAAAATATTTGAAATATAAGTGCTGTCCACGGTGTAACTTTAACAACTTATAATGCGGAGAGTCAATATTTATATACAGGGTGATAATGGAATCCGTAACGAAATTTTACGTACCTGTTTGTTATTAAAACTTAAAAATATAATTTGAGTAGTTTCTCATTTTCTTTTGAAAATAAGAAATTATGAATCACCAAAGTTTTCCTAAAAAGTGCTAACATTATGGACACCGCGCGTCCACCGCTCAGCTCAGACACTCGCGACTCGTAGGTACTTAGCGCGCTTTCACTTTCTTGCGAAAAATAATACGACTTATTCAGTAACTACAATTTTTTTATTTTTTAACCTAAGTCGCAATTTTTCCTTCCTACTTTTAAGGGCTTAGGCCGTCGAAATTCAGAAGTTTTATAAAAATCAGTTACTTGAAAACTTGTAGGTTATGAAAGGTGGATTAAAATAAAAATTGAGTCTGCATAAATTCGGCATTCAAGCGTAGTTAAAGAATTGGAATCAACTTATGTACAAGAATAATAAAAACTCAACCCTACCCTACTAATCGAAACTAAGTTTAGTGTGCCTACCTTAATAACCGTTCAAAATGGAATCCATTTTTCTCCAATGCACGTTTCAACATGTTTTCATTCATTCTTCTTAGCACTTTGGTATCACTTTTCACTTCGGAAAATACACTTACAATCTTGTCTTTACGATTCTGTACATTTTGTGGTACATCCATGTACACACTGCGCTTGATTTCGCCCCAAGGTAGAAATCACAAGAGGTCACAGGTTCACCGTGACTTATCCACGGGTCCAGCGCCGTAACTAGGGCTGTACCAGCCGTGCCCAGGCACAGGGCGCTGACCCTGGAGGGGCGCAGAAATGACCAGACCAGTGTATTCAAGGGCGCAGTTTTGAAAGCTCGCACCGGGCGCGTAAAAGGCTAGTTACGGCACTGCACGGGTCACCGTACACATTGTTCAAGTACTCGCGTACATCACACGAAAGAAACCGCGGGTCTCGAAGTCCCTGAGTCCGGAGTCTAGGTACACCTTTCATCCCGATATCGTCTACAGGTAGCCTCCAAATTTTCGCAGCCATGGATGTACACTCGCACCATTTCATAGTACCTACCTACTCGCCATTCGAAAATTCTAACAACATTGTCACTCGCACAATTCGCGCTTATGTATCGTACGAACGGGGTGAGTAGGGAACGCTTGGGCGACCACTCGCTTCGACCACCCGCTCGCGACTAATTTTTCATACCTACCCTCGGCGGTTGCTAGGGTCGTCGAACCCGATTGTGGCAAATGCAAAACTACCCTACTTTAAAATTGAATTTAAACAAATGTAAACAGTTACACGGCGGTTTGTAGTATGCCCACATTCAATATTTTTTTGGGAATTTCCCGATAAAAAAAGGAAAAAATAAGTGGTTTTTTTATTTTACCATCGTATTGTGTTAGTGATTCTGAGTATCAGGAATTTTTTTCGTTACGGATTTCATTATCACCCTGTATTAAACGGAGAATTCTGTTTACAAGACTGTCGAGTTATTTTGGAAGATAACACAAGCGGTTGTCCACTCCTCGGCAGCAAGGGACAAAACTCAAGGTAAAAATACTCTTAGTTCGTTGTAATGTACGTAAGTAAGCCTTGCTGTTCAATGTTACTATTAATTAAGTGTTTGTTGATTAAAGTTGTAGTATTTTATCGACATTAAAAATGTTTGATTGACCTCCCAACTTCCCGTATCACATGGTGGACCTGCCACGGATATGTCAAATTCGAACACCAAGCGTACGGGAGTGCATTAATTTGGACAACATTAAAATTTACTAAAATGTATAATTCAAGAGTGGAAACGGAAAATGTTGTCAGTCAGAACGATGCGGAAAATTTGCAAAGAACGCTGCCTTCCACGTAATAAAATTCATTTTTCTATCCTCGATAAGCATTCCTGGTCACATACACACATACATAACCGTCACGCCTTATTATCTGCGGGGTAGGCAGAGACAACGGAGCGCCATTCTCTCCTATTCTGATATACTTCTCTCGCTTCACTCTCGTCATACACGCTCGACGGTTTCGGGTACTCCTGATTTGGCCACTCTTTAGTACATCGCCGATCTGATCGAAATACGTTCTTCGAGGGCGCCCTCGACCGACTTGCCCTAACACAACTTCCTGAGCGTCTAATGTATTGAAAACGATGATGGACTCGATAACGATTTCGTTTGCGACTTATCGCAAAATTGTATGGAAACTAAGACAGCGCCGCCAGCAGAACGTTTGCACAACTGCCGCGGTCGAATCGTCTCCATACTGTACGTCGAGTGTAATGAAAACGACGATGATCTCGTTAACGAATTCGCTTGCGAGTTATCACGGAATTGTATGGAGACGTGCAGTTGTGCAAACGTTCCGCTGGCGGCGCTGTCACAGTTTCCATACAATTTTGCGATAACTCGCAAACGAATTCGTTAACGACTGCATAAACGTTTTCATTACACTAGACGTTCAGCTCCGCGATAACTCGCAAACGAAATCGTTATCGAGTCCATCATCGTTTTCAACACTAGACGCTCAGGTCCTCGTCGAAATACTGGTATTACTCTATATTAATATACCTCCTACCTATATCTACAGCAACAACAGGCGACAGGCTAGCAACCTGTCACTATTATACTACCTCTTACGTCTGTTTTCAACCCTAAGATTAGATACTAGATGTGGCGGCGAAGCGCGATATACTCGTAATCGTGGTTTCGTCTATTTCATGTTTCGTGTGATCTGCCTACATAAGCGTAAACACACAGAAATATATGTATGATACATAGAAATGTATGGATGTGTGTACTTAAACAAAAAAAAACATGCTAGCAACTGATTGCTTTTCTCCAGCAAGGTAATGTCGCTATGACGGATACTGTAAGTAGGTTCTATGGCGAGTCAGGAATCAATTGGTCTGATAGTACATACTGACCGTAAGCAACACGCGAGACAAGTCAGCAAAATGGCAACATTACAGCTTGAACGGTACTCTGTAGTCTGCACCTAGAAGCCCTGAGAACACCAATTAAAATTTAATGGATCATTCGACACTTAAACCATTATTGTTTCCTTCTATTTGCAATCCGTACCAATGTGAAAGTGTGTTTGTTTGTTTGTTTGTTTGTCCGTCTTTCACGGCTAAACGGAGCGATAGATTGACGTGATTTTTAGGTAGAGATAGTTTAGGACATGGAGAGTGACATAGGCTACATTTTGTCTCTTCAAAACCCCCCATTTCCCTAAAGTGAGGAGTGGAACTTTTCAATGTAGAAAGCTATAAAATTGGTATGTGTGCTATCTCTTCTGTGATACCCCGAATTTAACGCGAGCGGAGCCGCGGGCAAAAGCTAGTTTTGTATAATTTTCAAAGAATCACGATTAAGAAGAAACAAGAATAGCATTAATATCGAATAATCCATTTAAATGCGACCTAGATAAAAATGAAATTAATGTGAAGTTTTCTCGGTCGCCATCTTAGGTTACGAATTATGATAAGTATATTCCCATGTTAGAGGCTAGTTTATTTTAATGCCTCGTAAAGTTTACGAGCAAGGAACTTGTATTCATGATGTGTGCCGTGCGAGAACTGGCGATAAGCTGTCTTACAAATAATTGTTATACTAACTTATGAGCCCTAATGAATACAATTTGGTATTTTTCAAACAAATTAAATCAGTCCATGTGCTGTGTATGTCCTGTGTGCTGTCAGTATAGAATAATACACACACAGACTCAACCCTGCCTCGAAATTCAAGTGGCTCAATACTTATCCTCAATTGGGTTTAAAAATCGTAACGTGACTGTACAACAACACGATGCCACGACACGTCGTCTGTTGCTGTCATGTCGTAGGATTTCGACTTGTACGGTCAAGAACTTTAATTCATGAGCAACCGTAGAACCCTTTCAAAGAAAATATCTTAGCGATTTCCCTTGATAATTAATGGGCTGTCACTATGTCGTTAACTGCGAATTGATTCCATGATAGCTCATGAATTAAAGTCCTTGACTGTACCTATAAAGCGCAAGTGATTTTAGATGAACGACTTTGTAGAAAGAAAACATAAGTGCGTTGCTCGCCTGGAGTGCGTCACAGAATTCAATGGCCATCAAGCAGCACTCGAAACTTTAATCAAAATACGACAGAACTGCTATTATTCGAATGACAACTTTAATCGATTTTGTGAATCGAGCACTCGAGAGTCGAGACCAGTGACGTCGAGTTCTAAACAACTGTTTTAGTTGTTCGGCAATTGTTTTGGATTAAATATACTCAGTGTGCGAATTCCATTTGATCATAAAAGTTAACTAGCTAAGAGCTCAAGCTTTTTTAACACGTAGGTACTATAATTTATGATGAATTTTATACTTATTTTCCGTGTGGTGTCGGGTTAAGAATAACATATCTCCATTTCTTCCGTGGACGTCATAAGAGGCGACTAAGGAAATAGGTCTAGGTTTATTTTAGCCGACAGACAATCAACCTGTTACTATTGTACCTCTTAACTCAAAACCTAAAAATGCTAGAGCTTAGCATAATAATGCTTTTGATTAAACTTGACAATTTTAATCGACTTTGTTCTCTCGAGAATATAAGTTATGTGCCAAGAAATTAAAGTTTATAAATAATATAATTATGTTAAAATTATGCATGCGATGTGAAGAGTTCCGCATATATTATGTAAGGAATTAATTCCGAAAAACATGATTGTCATATCTGCTTACTAAGCAAATACCTAGAGGTATGCTTTAACGTAGGCGTCCACAGGTCCGCATCGCACGCATCGGACGCATCGGATTCAATCAGATGTATGGCGAAATGCGATGCGTACGATGCGGACAGGTGGACGCACTTGTATGAGTTTCTATACAAAGAATACTACAATCCGTTGCGTGCGATACGTCCGATGCGTACGATACCGACAAGTGGACGCTTAGTTTTAAGCGACAGGCTAGCAACTTGATATTTAACCTCTTCCTTCTGCGAGGATTTACTTTCAAACCTAAAATTACGTAAGAAGGGGCTGTGAGTCATGTAGTAGTCATGGTTTTGTCAATGTCATGTTTCACGTCCTCTGTCTACCCCATTTGGGTACACAGGCGTCATTATACGGTTGTAGTATGTACACTTTAACATTTATGAAACTTTATCGTCGAAAGCCACACTTCATTTTCCGATTTAATTTTATAAAATCCGATTAATAAGATTCCATTATCCACGTGACATGGGATCGCAGTAATCCAATTTGCACGCCTTTATAACATCGAAATTCAATTATTGCAGCATATCGAAAAGATATTTTCTCAGATATGTTGGACAGCTTCCCTTTGATTACCGTCGAGGCAGACCCAACTAAAGTTTTCCAGAAGACTAAGGTAATTAGGTTACAACTATTATTATCCGTTTATTTTTTACAACGCTTTAGTTTCAAACTTCACTAGGTATGTCATGCTTGCAACACCCCTCTTTTTTTCGCCGGAAGTTAGAGAGCGTAAATCTTAAGGTCGAAAATTAATCACAGCAATTCATAATACACTTAAACAATAACCGCAAAATTTATTACTTAATCCTTAAATTAGATTTCAAATAAAATAAAAACCGTAACAGCATCCCGCCTAAACAACTTAAACTCTAAAAGAGCCTTCGGCCAAAACACTTTCCTCCAAGCTCTGTCTCAAGACCAATTAATTTGATAAACTCCTTTAGCAAACAAACATTTCTCAGAGCGGATTACGTTCACGTTAATTTTTTTACGAACTCGACTCGAGCCAGTGAGTCGTAAAAATATAGCTTAAACAAAGGCAGAACCCTTTATACGCGTCGTAAAAATGATGGGCGTAAAATGAAGCAGTTTATGCCTTAGAGCCTTACATTAAACATGAGTTTAGGACAGTAAAGTATTATAGTTCGACAACCTCTTGTGCGACCCTCTTTGGGAATGAGGGGCGGGGCGAGGTAGCACCACATATTAAGTTGTATGTCATAATGATAATTTGTCTTAAAACTCAATTTATCTTTGGTTTTTGTAGAAACGATTGTTGTGACGCTCCCCTCGCTTCGCTCGCTTCACTGTAGGTACCTTCATAACGGCACCAGTTATGGACGGTTTAAGTGGACAAGCACCAGTGATGGACACTTCATTCATAATTTAAAGATCATAGAGTAGTGAATTGATTGTTGTAAAACAAATGACTTTTCCTTAGTGGGTAGTAAATAAGAGTCATTGTCCATTACTGGTTCTTTGTCCATTACCGGTGACTTTACCTTATTATGGTGATAAATCAAATCTAAACTAACCTTCCTTAACTCTAAAATTCCTGGGGATGGTAGTGCTCGTAGCTATCGGAATACATCTTTCATCATCTTCATTTCAGCTATAAGACGTCCACTGTTGAACATAGGCCTCCCTTTTAGACTTCCATGAATACCTGTTGGAAGCGACCTGCATCCAGCATTTTCCGGCGACCTTTATCAAGTGGTCTGTCCAACCTGTAGGTGGACATCTTACGCTGCGCTTGCTGGTCCTTGGTCACCACTCGAGCACTTTTCGACCCCATCGGCCATCCGCTCTTCGTGCAATGTGGCCTGCCCATTGCCTTAACTTGCTAATCCGGTAGTTAGTCTACGGCTTTCCTCATTTCTGATTCGATCGCGTAGAGACAACCCTGAACATAGTCCTCTTCATAGCTCTGCGCACTGATCAATGAAAGACTTTCGTCTTGAGGCACTGAGGTATATCGGATGAAAAGACATTGCTTAGTTTTATGAACGCTGCCCAACCAAGTTGGATTCAGTGGTTGAACTCTTTCTCAAAGTTGGACCTACCTAATTTTTATCGGAATACAGTTGTTCTCTTTTAAAAATGAGGGCGTAAGAAGAGATTACTATTACAAGGGCAGTTAGGTTATGAATGGGTTAGCCCGCAACGCGTTATAACTTTTTTTATGTAACATTTTTTTTGATAAAGTAAAGTATATACAATTATAATAATAATTTTATATAAAGTATAAGTAAGTAAGTATTAACTCGCATGTATGAAGAGAATGATGAATATGGATAAAACGAATACGGGCATCAGGATCGTAGCGAGTGGAGCAAAGAAGTCGCTACCCATACCTGTGAGAAAAGTGAAATAAAAATGTGTTATGCCAATGTGAACTAATTTATTAGCACGTATCTTTCGTTTCGTTTCATAATTATATTCAGTTCATGTCCATAGGTATAAAATATACATAGATATAACTTGTTATGCATATTTCTAAATGTCTAAAACAGTGTATAATATTGTCGTGGAATAAACTATTGAATTGAATTAAAAGAGGCGAGACCGAGACGGTATGTGTGTTGGTATATTATACGAAATTACGGAAACTTTGTCAACTAAAACCAACTCAATATCACTTTACAATCGCGATTGACGGATTTGTACGTCATAATCATTATACTTAATTGCTTCTTAATCGTGGAATCGTGGACATACGACTATATATATGCCAAATTTAGTAGCATGAAGTTCAATTCACGTGTTTACACACGACACGCCCAACATGTCAAATTGGTCTTGTGTTTTCTGCTATATGACGAAAATCGGATGCAATAGGATGAATAGAGACATGTATGCATGTATGAATATGTCGTCGGATGGCCATCAACCAATGGGATACACTTCAAAACGCAGGCAACACATGGGACTTTGTGTTGCCTCGGCAGAATCTCTTGTGCAGCGTCCCAGGGTGCACGTGGCAGTCTGGTTGAAAGCTTCCTTCAATGTCACAAGGGCGCGCAGCGCAGAGGGACTGTCTTACGTTTTGATAGTTTCCCATGGTTTTGTGCAGTGTTGTAGTGATAGTGAACAACAAGTGACTCTAGTAGTTTTAAGAGAGATTATTGTTATAGATCAGTAGATAATTAAACCTGTATAGTGACTATATTGTTGATTATCTATGTCAATATGACAGATCAAGGTCATCCTACCCATCCTGACACGACATATATATATTATTTCCCTTAAAATAACTGTCTTACGTCAACAAAGTACCAGTTAATACTCGTGTTCAGTAATCTGAGCACCAAAGGAGTTAAGACAACTTTTAATGGAGTCGTCTAAGTAGGATGCTATTGGATCTTAAGCCTTAAGTCCCCCCTGAAGGGTCACGTTCTTGATTCATTTCGTTTTCGTGTTTTCTTGGTTTCGGAGTTTTTACGGAGTACCTAGTTACGAAAAGATTTTGAAGAAAACTGAAATCAATTACTAAGTAAAAGAGATAGCGATATATCAGTTAGATGGCCTGAAAGAGGACAAAAAATTTAGAATGTTTCCAAATAAAAGTCATTTTCGTAAAAATTGGACATCCGACCTGTTGGCTCTGATGTCCAGAAATATTATCGTATATGCGTAGTCTGTGACGGTGTGACGGCCTTTAATCTGTTCGGAGAAGACAAAACTATTAATATTAATTCACGACAAAGAAGCGCCATATGTCAAAATGGTCTTGACCGACATACTTTAGCACCCTTTTCCATGCAAATTGTCTTAAGACAATGTCTTCATCTAACCCTACATTATTTATATTAAATACATCCATGTGTATCCTAACCAAGTTTTAATATTTTAGAGCACGTATATAAAAAAATTGTGGCGTAAATAAATGCCCGTGTGGTGCCGAGTTACAATAGTACCTCCCACTTTCTTCCCGTGGGTGTCGTAAGAGGCGACTCTGGGAAAGGGTTAGTGTATTGTAGGTAATGGGCTACCAACCTGTATCACGTTTTACCATCTGATTACCCTGAAATTGCTAAATGTGGCACTGGATTTTTGAATTCATATGCTCTGCCTACCCCTCTTGGGAATATGGGCGTGAGCACGGATTAGATAAAGTAGGTTGGATTGGCAATATGCGCACGGCAGGCGCACCACAGGTATGATCAGAGAGTCATACTTTAAGAACCACGCGTTCATACTTGTTTAGTGGCATGATGTTTGCATCGCCGTGCGGAGCTGCGCTAAAATCCTTTGAAAATGCCGTATTGTACGATTGTTACGAGTAGGTTAAAGACTTAGGCGTCAAGTACCAAGCAAGGAGTAATTTATATTCACCGATAAGCATAGAACCTTCGTTTTATAGTATACTAGCTTTCCGCCCGCGGCTTCGCCCGCGTGGAACTCGGTTATATTGCGGTATAAAGCACAACTATAAGAAAACTTCTCGTTTCAAACGACACACTGCGCCATCGATTTATCATCTATCGATCGGTCATCGATCAATATCGATCTATCATCGATCGATATCGATCTATCAAGCAAACTATATTTTTGTTTTCCCTCGGGAACATCAATTTTTCCGGGATAAAAAGTAGCCTATTATTTAATCCGGACTTTTATCTTTACGTCTGCAAAATTTCAAAGCAATGGGTTCAGTAGTTACGGCGTGAAAGCGGAACAAACAAACAAACAAACAAACTCACTTTCTGACTTATAATATTAGTAAGGATTTTTCGAAAAAACTATTTTTAATTATGAAATTCTAAGTAGAAACAACAATTACGCCAAGAGACACAGAAAATGTACATTGCTTTTGAAGTACGCAAATATTTCGGGTGAAGATACATTTGACGCGCAATGGATAACGAAGCAATCAAAATAAACACGCTTCTTCAACTCGATCGCGGCCTCGCCGGACTTGAGTTTGTAGTGAATCTTGTGCGGGTAGTTGTCTCGTACGTACGCACTTTCGACGCAGTGTGCGAACCAATTGCAGCTCTTTATTCTACGTGTATTAGTGTGCGTAATTGTGTATCTATTATTATTGTTGATGTAGTGGAGTTCTTTGGTGGGAGACAGGTGGCGACGCTCGTTTTCAAACAAAAGTGTGACTTTTGCCTATCCAACCTTCTTTATTCTGATCCGTGGGCGTGAGGATGTGTGTGTGTGTGTGTGTGTGTGTATAACAAAATAATATTAAAATTTTGATGTAATTGAATTTGAATTTTGAAGTTTCGACACTAAAACACGATGCTTACAATAATTAAGTTTGTTCAGCTTGATTAAAATAATTGATCAAGTGGATATGGAACACACCGGCCCCTTAGTCATTTTACAGCAACTATCTTTCGGTTCATTGCTATAATAAATAATTATAATCCGTACTTTTTGTGAGCGTGATATTTTATTCAACATGCACATGATTAAAATAATTAATTACCTTATACTCGTTGAAAATACTATGGGAATTTATCGCAACTATTCGTTTTTGAAAAAAAAAGTGAAGCCGTTCGTTCTAATATTTATATTTGCAAATTTAATATGTTTGGTGTCTTTTAGGATTTACTCATTTCACGTGAATTTAGAAGGATTGTCACCTGAAGCAAGTACAACACAAAATGTTTTTAAGTTTTTAGATGTTTATTTTTCGGTAGCTATTACTTTAGTTACCGTAATTATGGGAGTACACAGCTCAACCCGATTCAAGGAATTCGTTCTCAATATAAATGCAGTCCACAATTTGTTTGAAAACAACGAGTCTTATCAACATTTAAGAGCGAAACATGACGCCAAATTTTACGTTGACTTGACACTTTTTGCTGTCGCAGTTTTAAACGTTTTTATCAGTTTTTCGTATTATTTCACGACAAATTACTTAACATTAAGGATTACGAGCATAGTACTATTATTGGTTAGATTGTATCAAGATTTTTGTTTCTGTTTCGAAATCTTTCACTTTCTGGAATTGATTCAAATTATTTATACACTTTTGAAGTTTTTGAGCAATTCGGTTTCAATGGTGGTAGATGAATTATACTCTGAAAAAGAGTTGGACGATGAAGATAAATTGTGGGGGATACGCGAAAAATTGGAAAAATGGGGTGAAGCAACCCGAGGATTGGTGACCGCCGGAGAAAGTCTTAGCGGTTGTTTTGGTTTTCAGGTAAAAAATATTAAGTACCTACGTATACAAAGCACAATCATTTTATTTAGCAAACACAAATGATGAAGATTTACAAGCTTAAATACGAATTATGATACTACACAGTACAATTTCAACTAGAAGTGGCGTCAAAAGCTCCCACTCCGGAAGTGTGGTGCTCTATGTTGATCTTTACCTGTGTGAATTTTTAATTATTTAATAAACCAAACATGTCCAGCCACTAGTGCACCTCTTTCATTTGTTTTTGAAACTAAAATCATGCTAAAACACCTCTTCATTTCTTCCGTGAATGTCGTAAGAGGCGACTAAGGACATAGGTTAAGGTATGTTTTTTGGCGGCAAGCTAGCTACCTGTCACCATTTAACTTAACGTGAAATAGTCATTGTTTTGTCTATGTAGCGTTGTTTGTGCTCTGCCTACCCCATTTGGGAATACAGGCGTGATTGTATACAGTATGTAATCATGCTAGAATTGGCTGTAAAGTTTTAGTAGTCATAGTTTTGTCGACATCAAGTAAGCTGTGCTCGGCTCGACCCAATTGGAAACACAGGCGTGACTAATGTTCTCAAATATCTTCGCTTGTACATCTGTAACAGTTGTTTTTCTTCTCTTTCAGATGTCATTGTTCTGCTGGGCGCAAACAGTTTACTACATCGCATGTATATATTTCTACGTCAGTAATTACATGGCAAGCGAGGTAAAATAGTATTTTTCTTTGAATTTAAGCTTTATTTAACACCTTTTAAGAATGATAGGTATTCCTTTGTGGTGTCGGGATAGAATAACGCCTCTCCATTTCTTCTGTGGATGTCGTAAGAGGCGACTACGGAAATGAGGTTTAGGTATGTTTTAGGCGACAGGGTAGCAACCTGTCACTATTATACCTCTTTTATCTGTTCATTAAACCTAAATATGCTGAAAGTGGCCACGGAACGTGAAATGGGCATGGCTTGTCTGTGTAACGTTTCGTGTCCTCTGCCTACCCCGTTTGGGATTACAGGCGTGATATACAAAAGTAAAATATAACAAAGTTAATACTATTCGTCATTTTTTTATTGAAAATAAATACTCAATTTTCGTAAATAATTTTCGATAGCCCGCATTTTACGAGTGGAAAACATTTTCAGAACGTTCAAGATACTCCGCGGTATGTAACCAGTTGGATATATTTGATTTATTACATCCTGTTGAACATATCTTTGATTTACTCCGGCCAGCGTGTCCATACTGAAGTGAAGAAGTTGTACCGAAAATTAGTCTCTCTGCGAGCTGTATTGGAAAGAAGTAAGTTTAAGTGTTCATTTTTCCTTTTCATAATTTGTTATCAAATTAAGATAACAATTTTAAATGTAGTTATTCCTGGTTTAGGAGAAAACCTATCACATTATTTTATGTTACTAAAAACCTAACGTGCTCTCTGGCTGCGAATTGTGAAATTAGTTTTTATGGCCTCTGCCTACCCCATTTGTGACGTATATATGTACGAATTTATTTATTTGTTAGTTTATATTTAATATTTATGCATCGATTGTAACGTTATGCATACAAGCACGTGTAATCTATTTATATAAATACATTCTTTAGTAATCAAATAATCAGCATCGCACCCGTGTGATAATGGGGAGTGTTGATAGTAAGTATACATAATTATATAAATTACACACTCATAAATGCAAAAAATAACAAAGTCTTGGCTTGAATTTGTTTATCATGAAATAAAATTAAGGCGAGGTATTCCAAGGGAGACGGAATTGAAGGTTGCAAGATCTAATGTTTTACATACTTTCTGCTAAATGACAGTCTCGAAAAAAATATATGTTATACGTAAAGATATTGCCTAAGGAACGTGCTAATTGGTTACACGATAGGATGTACTTTCCTCGATCATATAAATTCTCGAAAACAGGCAAAAATAAAAACTAAAACCCATTATTTGGTTTTATTCTTTTTAATTTCTACATAATTTTTATATGGAAATATTTATCTTTAAGTACTAAAGAGAATCTGCTAAATTATAGTTTTCAATCGATGTTGTTTATTTTTTAAATTCATATTTATTCCAAAACTTGACCGCGTGCCCAACGTATTGACAACCTGCCGCGTCGCCCGCTACCCCGCCTTCGCCTTCTTTTGCGCGAGAGGGACGCGGGGTACAAATCTAGTAGAACCTCGCCTTAAAGTGGTGTTAATTCTAGTCCCGGGCCCGGAGGCGCGTGCGTGCGCGCGCGCGGCTCGTGCGCTCACGCGGCGGCTGCGCGCGGCGCCGCTGCGCGTGCGGCTGCTGCCCTCGCGAACCCTGCAGATGGCGCTGCTCGCAGACATTTTCTCCTTCGTCATTAGCTATGCTATTGTCCTTTTGCAGTTTAATCATGTGCTGTAGCCTGTAACAACTCTTAGGGCCTACGCTAGCTGACGCGTACTACACACGACGTACGGGCTTAAGAGGAAATGGAGCGGTCATATTTTGTATGGAAACGTAGTCCCCTGATTCCTCGCTGGATATTACCCGTAGAACAATGATTTTTTTACATCAACAATCTAATGATATATTAGCATGTTCCTATGTTTTCCTTTTACCTTTATTGAATTTTTAAAGGAGATTATTAACCTTCAAAAACATGAAAAATTGGTAAGTTTTATCCGTTGTGTTCAAAACTCTAGAAACCAATTTTAACACAATTATATCAAAATATAAAAACATAGAAACACAGTTATGACATTTTTTAAACATTTTATGAAAAAACATATTTAATCGGTTAAGTTTTGGAGAAGAAATCAGGGGACTACGAAACGTTGTTTTTGAATAATTTTCATAGGTATTTTCGGTCCGAGCTGTAGTTGTTCTTATCGCACTCGACGTCGTCTGGGCAGGTCACGGCGCGACAGCAATAGATTTAGCAAATACGTATTTTTCTATTCCCTCGACCGGCACATTTACTCTTAATGAGAAATTGTATGAACACCGCTAAGTGACGCAGGCGCACGCAACGGTCTGTAGGACACGCGGCGTGCGTCCGATCCGCGCGCTCGCGCAGTTCGCACGCTCACGGACTATTCATAATACTGGTAGCGCTAACGCCTAGTTCGGACTAGGTTAGTATTTTAGTCAAGTTGCGGGTATTGTAACTAAACGTGTAAATTAAAAATTCACCCGTCGCGTATGCTCGTCGCGTACTCGCTGGTAGAGTCTGGCTAGTGAAAGTTGAGACTAGAAAATGGCGGGAAATTTAAAAAATCGACGTGTTGCAACACCAAGTAGAGAAAACGATAATGATACTTGTATAAAAATTGTAATTTGCAAGCAAGTGACCACTGCCGGCATGGCTCAGTTTTTCATGGCAAAAGATTACATTACTTTTAAGTAAAATATCATAAAATATATCACCGATTTCAATGTGTTAAATATTTTCTATGTTATTAAATATGCACTTGTGTGTAACTTTGTGTAATAATCACAGTAAATTTGCTAGCTAAATTACAGGTTTTTCATGGAAATAATTACCGGTAAGAGACGACAATTCCTCAAGGTACCTACTGATTTTGGTTTCATAAACACGACTCTTTCTTTAGGTCTTTTGAAGTTTTGAACGGAATTTTGGACCTCCTCCATACCTTCTACTCGCCCCGTAATAGCCGCTAAAAGAAAACCCGTAACAATCCATAAGTATTTTGGAAACTGTTACATTCTTAGATATATTGTAAACACAGTATCAAAATTACCATGGCATACTAACTTACGAGTGACATGACAGTAAAGTGGCGTTTGAGACAATTGACTTGTTGCCATATGAAAAGTTTTTAAATAATCTCAGTCTCAACTTTCATTAGCCAGACTCTACGCGGCGGACGCCCGGAGCGGGACCCGCGAGCGTGCGCACGCGTCGGACGTACGCGTCAGCTATCGGACGCCATTACCCGTAATGTATGCGGTGACCAGAATTTCCGTTAGCACTAGTGTTTTTTCATTGGATGGCTGAAACCTACTCTATTATGTCTACCAAGTCAGCACTGAGTGGATTGTCATATTGAATGTGTCATAATTATGCATGTGATATATTTTCTAGTGGCATTCGTCTGGTTCCCGGCACGCCTGTTATTGGCAGCCTGCCGGCTCGCGGCAGTAAGTGTATTGTTTACAGTTAGTCATCTCATCATCTGATATTTAATCAAGACTAGCAAATTTCATACAAATGGAATTTATACATTATACAGTATAATTGACACATAAATAAATAAGTCATAGTAAGCTGAACCTTATGATGCACGATTTTAATACAGCGTCCATATTTTTTTAAAGAAATGTTAGTTTTTCTAATTTTCGGAAAATTTGCGATGACCTGCCGTAAGGGCCTTGCTACTCGATTTGTCAAACAACAGGGGCGTTGCTGCCTGTAGGAATAATTAAATATCCATTCATACCTACTATGAGTGTGGTTTTTTGACGTTGATTGCCCCACGTTTGCTGATTGTTTTTGAGTATACTATACCTATATGTGGCTACTATTCTCCTCATTAAAAGTAAGTGCGTGCCTAGTGCCTCTTTGTGAGAATTACCTCCGTAAAATTATAAAATTAATTTAGTTATCCTTCTTCAAAATAATGATGGACTATGTGAATTAGTTACTTCTACGCTGGTTTACTTTTATGCAGTTAAATAGATGGACCTTCAGAGTCTACTAAAAAATAACAAACTAACCAATGCAAATGAAGAAACTAATCAAATTTACGCCTAACGCAGATTTTGCGAAGCAAAGGGATTTGATTAATTATGTATGAATAATATTATATTATATTTCTATGTTCAAATTATTACTATTTTGTGTGAAGTTTGTAAATATTATGCTAATAGAGGCCACAAAACGTGAAATAGGCATCGTTTTGTCTATGTAGCCTTTTGTGTGCTCTGCCTACCCCATTTGGGAATACAGACGTGATTGTAATGTACGTATGCACGTAAGTTTGTAACCTATGCCTGTATACTCTATTCACGGAGACAAGTTAATATACCCCTCTCTCTTTCATGTAATCCCATACATATGACAAAGACAAAAAGTCTACGGCAATTGACAATTTCGAAAAACGTGTTCGCACCTGGCTACTATAATATAAATTTATTTTAATTTTTATTTGAATTGAAAGTAAAAATGTTAGGCGTTTATAATTTTACATTCGTCCTAATAAATAGCAAAAACGATGTCTTCTAATTCAGTCTCATATATTATTATTATCATAGCATGCATTCTCCCTCTCACTTGACATCCCATTACAAGTAAAGTGATATTTTTTGATTTTTCCACGACCTTTAAGTGACACTTAACTTTATTAATTGATGAGATTCCATTACCAAATAATAATTTGGTAAGTACTAGAAATTGTTCGAAAAAAATATTACGAAGTCACATTCTGCCAAAAGCTTTTTGATAAATCAAAGGTAGCCAGTTTGAACACTGAATTTTTTGATTTTCCCATTTACTGTTCTCTGTGAATGACTTACAGTAAAGTGATTTGCGTTTAGCATAGTCATAGAGGATAGAACATATAGAGAAACAATGTTCGCAACCCCGGTCCGCAAATAGTTTGTTAATTTCAACATACTAAACGTCACCGTTACTGTCACAGAAACTGTACAGAGCCAATAACCGTAGAGAAAAAGGCACTAGCGTTACGCGCGATCTTGGACCGGCCAATAAGAGCACAGCGATCACTTCAATTGTTTTGCGGAATAATTTCCGAACAACCAAGATGACATTAGTACTCTATAGGTTCTATCCTCAATGAGCATAGTAAAATATTATAGTGAATGTTTTTAACGATAGAAGCGTTTGTCGTTTTCTGCGTGATTTAATTAAATAATCTGGACCAAAAATGTTTTTTTTTTTTCAAAACTGAGTGATATCGATTGCTCTACAAAACCAATTGAATAGATCGATAGTCTGAGTTAAGAGGTTTACATGAATCCTACAACATAGAACTCTTTGGACATAAAGTTACAGGTTCACAATCGACTTTTAATGTTTTTGAATATTACGTAGTTTTTAAGTAGGTAATACGGAAGCAAGTTCTAACTTTCCTGAAATTAATCTCTATTATAATAAAATTTAGGTACATTAATGTACTATACTCCGTTTCATTTAAGATTTGAATCTTAACTGTCAAAACCTCACACATTTTTAAGTGAACACAAGGCATCACCACAAATACTGATACTGTTTGTATTGAAATCATTATAACAAACAGTAATAAGTGTCATTGCACTAATCATATCTAGTTTTACCTTTGCGTTCCAGAGAAAAAATATTTTTATACCGTTGAAAATTCAAATCTTAAAAGAAACAGAGTATAATATATTTACCGGAGGGATGGGATGAGTAACACTGATTCTCACCTTCAGGATGGTCGTCTTCCATAATGTCAGGGTATAGTTAGGACCGAAATCACACGCTAGTTCAACACAAAACACTTTTAATATCACACTATCTCTTTACACAAAATAGCAAACATAATCCAAGTCGATATTAAAATGATCAATTAGTTACGAATTAATGGTAACGAAATGTAGTGAAGTTGACTGCGATGACGGTTGGCACGTCCGTAAACATATCGGCCGCCATAATAGTAAAGTAATCCACTTTCTTCACCTTCAAAACAACAATAAAACTTTCCCAACTCGTACCCGCCATCGCAATCAAACACACTCAAGCCGAAACAGTAACAGTTGTAAATGACGGTTTGCAACATACCTATTATTTACATTTGTTATGAATTTTACTTACTATTTTTTTACCGTACAGTTCCCCAAGGTAAAATACTAAGTACTTACTAAACCTCGTTAAAACCAATTTTCGTTGGAATTTCGCACGGTAATGTACCTACATCATATTTTTTTTTACTTTTATCATTCTTTCATTTTAGAAGTTAGAGGAGGGGACACTTATTTTACCACTTTGGAAGTAACTCTCACGCTAACTATTCAGTTTAGAAAAAAAAAATGTATGTAGGAGACCTCAATATAACTTTTAAAGAACTACCCAAAACAGGTTAAAAAAAGAGCTTTGGCTCTAAGTATGAGGAACTCCAAAAAAATAATATTTTTTTTCTCTTTTTGTTTGAAATCTGAATGTGGTCCACAGAATACATTTAATTACCAATTTTCAAAAACTAGCTTAAATTTAGGCTTAAGTTTATTTTTATGAGATTTTTTTGTATTTGACAAATTTGTATTTGACAAATTTGTATTTGACAAATTTGTATTTGACAAATTTGTATTTGACAAATTTGTATTTGACTAAATTTGTATTTGACAAATTTGTATTTGACATATTTTCTTTAATTAAAGTTGTAAGCCGCTGGATGTGGGCAGCGCAGGACCGGTCATTGTGGAGATCCTTGGGGGAGGCCTATGTCCAGCAGTGGACGTCTGTCGGCTGATAATGATGATGATGATGAAAGTTGTCGGTTACTTTTAAAAGTATAACTCTTATATTTTCGGACATATGGACGGAGAAGACAAAAAGACATGAAGAATATAATAATGAAGGTCCGTTTCTTGTTTTTTGCCATTTGGCTACAGAACCCTAAAAAAAGCAAAGTTATTTCGTGTCTCGTGCCGCGAAACCCACTCTAAGCTCAGGGTTCTATATTTATATTTCTAACCTAGAACCCCTTTTATTGTTTGAGTTGCAACAACTTCACTCCCACTCAAATATCAACCCTGCAGCCCTACATAGCTAATAGTTACCCGATTATTCTGCACGCATAGAATAAATAATGTAACGGCGCTAAACCTTTTTCAAACAATCTTTTAATTAAGCGACCTAATAACCAACATTAATTAAAAATTAAAAAAACCCCGACTATTAAAAAAAATACATTAAAGTTTCTAGCATCAGGTCCATCGTCAATTAGAAACATGAAGAGAAGTTTTCAAGACAAATCCGACGAGTCCCAACTCGATGGGTTTACTGAACTTGGAACATTTCTATCACACCTAACAAACGACCTGATGACCTTGAAGACCTGAACCGATTTCCACCAAAGCTAAGAACACTCACACACACACACACACACGTCAAACTTACGACACACCGTCGTTTTTGCGTCGGGAGTTCAAAAGAAGAAAATACACTGAATGAAATTAAAGCAAAGTAGTACGGCTGCAACTTTTCAATCCTATAGAACTCAATGAACCTTTTTTTTAATTTAAATGCAATGAGAACATTAGACTACGTTGTTAAACTGCAGCAAAACGATGGTGTAGTTGGCGACAAAGGCGAGGATGTCCGCGAGCAGCGCCATCTGCACGGCGGACGGCAGCAGCCGCACGCGCAGCGGCGCCGCGCGCAGCCGCCGCGCCAGCCCCGCCGCTGCGCGCGCGCACGCGGCCGCCTCCGCGCCTGGAACTACATTTTGCACTTCTACAACTCACTCTCTCCATGTAATGTTACGCTCCGCTGGTCAAACATCATCCCGACTTATACTCAGATATTTGAGAAACAAAATCATGTAAAACCCAACAATTTAACTCCATTCAATGCTACTTCTCAGAAGCGAACTTTCTTCAGGTGCCGCGGACGCACCATTATGCGTTCAAATGCCTGCAATTCTTAAAGCGCGACACTGGGCAGTCAGGAAAACGCATAAGTATAGGTGTCGGTGGCGGCGTACTCGTTAACTCTAAGATACAACCATGCTTCGGAATATGGTAGGACTGAACTAATTTCTTACACAATGATTTTCATCACATTTGCGAAGAAAACATAAATATATTGCATAAAATGCATGATGTCACGCCACATCGCCGCACCTTTCTGCTTGCGCTGTCAGTGCGTTGAGATTGATTGTCACCTTTTTTTTCAAATACTTAAACCACAGATAAGGACTGTGTTTCGTATAGAATTCGAATGGTCATACAGCCAGTTCTGCCAAATGTTTAAGTATTAAATTACTGAAGTTTCATTATGCGTACGTAAGTTTTGAATTTCAAAATTGACCTGTACTTAAACTGGAGTTATTAATAATTCAATTTTTATTTTTACACTTGTAACCTCCTAAGTCGGAAGTGACATAATGTACGAGTACACTAACTTTTGCAAATTTTAAAACCAAAGTCATCGCTACCTAGCCCTAGGTAGTACGAACAGCTGCAGAGAAAAGTAACCGCCCGCCATACAATGTTTCATTACTAGGGGGTTACTCTTCTCTGCAGTTGACTGTACGAACTATCCTTTATTCTCGATGATACAGTCTAGGGCTTTTAACTAGAAGATACAAGCTTGTAATAACACAAAATTTTTAGATGTTTTATGACTTTTACTTTTTGACATATTTAATGTAATTATTGACTCGGGTACTATTTTTTTTAACTTACTAGCTGACTCAGCGTCCCAAATAGCAGAATCATCGTCATCATCATCATCAGCCTATATACGTCCCACTGCAGGGCACAGGCCTCCTCTCAGTATGAGAGGGCTTGGGCTATAGTAGTTCCCACGCGGGCCCAGTGCGGATTGGGAACTTCACACACAACGTTGAATTACTTCGTCGCTGTGTGTAGGTTTCCTCACGATGTTTTCCTTCACCGAATAGCTCGTGATAAATATCAAATTCGATATTGCACATAAATTCCGAAAAACCTCTGAGGTGCGAGCCCGGGGTTTGAACCCACGACCCTCTGCTTGAGAGGCCACAGGTCGATCCGCTGGGCTACCACGACTATTAAATAGCAGAATAAGCATTTTTAAAAAAAACAAGAAAAAACAAAAAAAGCGGTATGAAATTTGCCAGGTAGGCCAGTTGTACAGCGAATACAACATACATACCTTTGAGAAGTACGTTTTGAAGGGAGCACAATTTTCTGAGCAAGCTTTTTGACTGGTTAAGTGACAGCTGGCCTGCTGTCAGTATAAGAATTTTTGCCAACATGTAAAGTAGTAACACGTGGATAAGACACCCCATGTAAACCATTGGTAGGGGTACCTGGCAGAACAACAATGTTCTATTAATTTATTAGGAAAAACTGTTTGACAAAACTAAAATCACATTTGGAGACACGAAAACTAGGCATGGCCGGAAATTGGCCATAAATATTTTAACCAGTGGTCGGGAAACCGCGTCTGAAATTTCCTGTGAAGTTTTTTCCCGCGTTTTTTTGCATTTTTTTTTCCAAACTCAAAATATTGCCCAAACTTTTGTACTGCCGTGTGGTGCCGGGTTAGAATAGCACCTCCCCCTTTCTTCCCGTGGGTGTCGTAAGAGTCGACTCTGGGAAAGGGTTAGTGTATTGTGGGCGATGGGCTTGCAACCTGTCACCGCAATATCACGTTTAACCATCTGGTTACCCTGAATTTGCTAGACGTGGCAGTGGATTTTTGAATCTGTTTGCTCTGCCTACCCCTACCCCTCATGGGAATACAGGCGTGAGTATATGTATATGTATGTACTTTTGTACTACGGCTCTAAGTTAACCGCGCAGCACCGCAATGTCGTACGATTGCGTGTGTGTATTTTCCAACGGGACTTGTGTACGGGACGTAAGATAGGTAAAACACATGGCGCGATGACCTGAAAAGCGATGAAACATTGGTCTCCCAAGGTCCCACAAGGTCAATAATAAAAATTTTGAGGAAATATTTTACAGGGTTTTTAGACGCGTATATTTACCCGACCACTGGTTGAAATATTTACGGTCAATTACCCTGTACACAAACTATTATGTAACTAAAATATCAGCATATTTTAATAGCTTGTCAATTCTCACCAGATCCGTCAAGATATAACTTGTAGCTGTGTACAAGAAAATAACGTAGTACGATATGGTTACACTAAACGATACGGCGACCTGTGAATGAAAAAAGATAATCTTTTGAAAATAATCTACAGGTGTTTGGACATATAGATAGATGTAAACTGTCCAATATTAAATGAAATTAATCGCTGACCTGTGCTCCGAAGCAGTCGCTGAGGTGGTCACCGGCCGCCACCAACAACCGACTCGCCTCGCCCCACTTCCCCAAATGTTCCCAGAGTTCCCGCAATTCTATAACATCATGCTCCATTTCATCTCTATTAAAGGTAACTCTTTCAATGGCCTCAGAAACGGAATTGCTCAAAAAATTTAAAGGCATGTTGATAAGACGAATAAATTGGATGAAAACAAAATTCTCGTAAAAATATCTCAAGTCTTGAAACGATTGGACAATGATCTCTATCCACACAAGTCTTGGCATATTACTTGTGAATATGGTTGCGATATAGATATAATAATTCATCGCTAATGAAGCCATAACCACAATAAACAGTGTCAAATCAACGTAAAAAAAATACGTTGCCTTCGTAAGTATCTTTGAAATAATAAATCATCTTTACACAACTTATTCACTGAGTTGATGCTGGAAGCGAACTCTTTAAAACTATCAGCGTTGAAGAAGCTGAGAACAGATGCCGACAAGGAGCTTATGACCGAGAGGAATACGAAACATAAACTTTTAAAATTCATAGATTCAGATTCGGTATCTGAAGGTATCATTATTTCGGCAAAAATGTACACATACATTTTGAATGCTAGTAAAAGACACACTTCAACGCAAATACGCAATCTGATCAACAGACTTGCATTTCTAAACAACAAATTGTTCCGATGTACGCCCATAACATTTTCAATCAGGAGAAGCGTGTCCAATATTGTATTTTTTGTCATGACTTTACTTCTTATCCTCCACAACAGAATCGAAGAACAAAGCTTAGGCGAATGTTCCGAATTAAGGATAGTCGTGCGTTACTTATTTAATTAAAGTTTATTTGTCAGGAGTATCCAAAATATAGTGTAAACTGACTTCGTTTATTTAAGTGGGTATGGGTACATTCTTTGACTAATGAATTACCAGTGGTTAATAATTAGGGAGAAAATGATGACCTATTGATTTAAGGAAACATTTCAATGTCACTTGTATGATGTATTTCTACGAAGTTCCATTCGAATTACCGACTCATGATTATTAATACTAATAAGTATACTCAAAATTACCCCATCTGATTTATGATACTTCCTTCTTCTAAACGTTGCTAGGTATTAACTTCATCTCGCTTTACCTTTTTTGATCTACTATAACGTCTTACTATCATATATTATGTGAAAACCTCTCTCTATCTGAACTTGGTAGGAGTATGCAGGTACTATCAAACCAATTAATTCCTGACCCACCATAGAATCACAATTAACATCACGTGATACTGACTTTAACATTACTCGTCAAAATAAATTTATTAAGTGCATAAATTTATTTTGTCTGTATACCGCACAGATGCCCTTACGGTAGCCATGTTGATGCGTTGGGACACCACGGGCTTTGTTGTCAGAAGAGCACCGGCCGCTTTTCCAGACATGCCGCTCTAAATGATATTATCCGTCGCTCTCTTGCCACCTTCAATATGCCTGCGGTTCTAGAACCGTCAGGTATAATCAGAGATGATGGCAAGAGACCGGATGGAATGTCCTTAATTTCGTGGAAGCAGGGACGAGTGTTGGTGTGGGATGCAACCTGTGTCGATACACTGGCACCGTCCCACCTCCACGGTACTTCTACAGAAGCAGGTGCGGCAGCTGGAGCGGCCGAAAGATTAATCAACCAATCTTATAAAAGAGCTCTCCAAGCGCCTGCCTGATACAACTGGAGACCGAAGAGCTGGCAGTTTCCTCGCTCAACGCATCAGCATTGCGATACAGCGAGGAAACGCTGCCAGCGTCTTTGGGATCATACCTCGGGGGTGCCCTTTTTTAAATTTAGTTTAGTTTTTAAGTTAGTTATATTTATTATTATTATTTCTTCTTTAATGTTTTTGTTTTTGTGGAATAACAATAAATTATATTTATTAAAAAAAAAAAAGTGCATAATACATTTATTGTGACAACGTTCCGCAGTGGGTAAAAAATCATTTGGTTCAACCGTACGCACTCTGCACAAAACACATTGCTGTTATTTAATTTCTGAAACATAACGCCGAAGTAATTTACATGATTAAAATTACACTCGCTAACTATAATACGTAGGTTCGTACAGTCCGGGTAACGAGCCGCGAAATAACATGTTTCAACCAGTTAATACTGGTTAAAGTGAGATGTATAACGATGTTCTCAACATACTAGGGGAGTCCGCGAGACTTTAATATCATGTTACTCTTGTGCCACTAAAATTGTACCTAATTTCAAATGGCCTTCCGCCTATAGTAGGTAGGTAGATATCGTAAGTGGATGTAGTTAGATGATATCAAAACCTAATAATAATCAAATGTGTGGTTTGAAAAAGGATATTGTAACCGGGACAGAGAAACAAACGCTGCGTTGGTTGGGGTAGGTATAGAGAATTAGTGAAACAAGAGTGTGGAAAGTGTGTTAGAAGTCGCCCTCCAAATGCGTATCAACCAGATAGGCGATAATTATATATGTACGCGGGACTTAATCGCGATTTTATATATTTACCTTCTCGACGTTTCGGCCGCGTTACAGCGACCGTGGTCACGAGTTGACTGAAGCAGAGCGCGACGTTTGTTTGGCAGCCCGGGTTCTTCGAACTACCCGCACTTGATTTTCATCAGTAACGGCTTCTCGAACTACCCGCGTTTCATCAATATTGTCCACCATTCCACTATTACACCGACACACAACACTAACAATGTCAGACGCTCGCACCGAATGTTCGTCTCTAGGCTGACACTTATTAATAACCGGATTCCATGAAGACGAAAGCTTAAAACCATCCCCTCGGTTAAAATTTTTATACTTTTTAATTTCAACCGCTTCACGAACTATTCGCGAGTAATAATGTCGTTCTGTAGAGAGGATTCGGGGACTATGAAGCTCGATCCAATGGTTTGGTCCTGACTCCAACAAATGTTCAGCTATGGCAGATTTGTTAATTTGGCGATTTTTAACAGCAGTAATATGTTCCTTGACTCTTTCAGCTATAGTACGTTTCGTCTGTCCAATATAGGAACTACCACAACTGCAATCAACCTTATAAACACCCGGTGTTTGGTAGGGAACAACATCCTTCGCCGTACGCATATACCTCGCGACTTTAGACAGGGGCGTGTACACAACTTTAATGGAAAACTTCCGTAAAAGGTCCCCAATTTTGTCCGTCACTCCTTTCACATAAGGCATATACGCAAGCTGTCTAGCTACATCAGGACGCTTCCCCCCACTCTTTCTTCTAGGCTGCCATTTGTTCACCATATATCCGTTGCGTTTTAGAACCTCCTGAACATGCTTCAACTCATCTTCCAAAAATTCAGGGTCACAAAGATCATACGCTCTGTTCTGTAAAGATGCTACAACGGACTGTAGATGTCTGGGATGGTGATGAGACATCGCATTCAGATATCTGTCTGTGTGTGTCGGCTTCCTATACACAGTGTGCGTCAAGGAACCATCCGCTCTCGCCATCACTATAGCCGTTACTATCGGAAACGGTAGTAAATTTATCTAATACTCCACTGGATAACGCAACGATTGGCGTATTGGCGAAAGGGCTGAATTTTGCTGTGACACCGAAGCGAATTCCTTATGAAAAAAAAATAATCAGCAACGTGGAGGAGGCAATTATGCGCAACAAGGTAACTTCGTGTGACGCTGATGTCTTGAGGCAAGATGTTGCGGTTATTTTAAGAAAAGCCGAGTTACCAAAGAGTAACGTAACTGCAGAAGAGCGTTTAGCTTTAAGTACCCTTAAGAAGAACCAGGGAATTTTGGTACTAAAAGCGGATAAGGGTAATGCCACTGTGGTTATGGACTCGAGTGATTATGACGGTAAAATAAGGAATTTGCTGGATGATGACCAGGTGTACAAAGCGGTGTCTTACAACCCCACGGCCAGAGTTACGCGGCGTATAAGAGCTATTGTCAGGGACTATGAAGATTTGTTTGACGAGAATGTTTTTGAGCGCCTTTACAAGCCAAAGATCGTGCAGGCACCGAGGTTGTATGGGTTGCCGAAGGTGCACAAGGTTGGTGTGCCCCTGCGACCAATTGTTAGCCAAATTGCTTCGCCTACTTACGACCTTGCGAAGCACGTGGCGTCGGTTCTGCAGCCGCTTGTAGGTAAAACGTCTTCATACGTCAAAGATTCTCGCCATTTTGTGGAAATACTCAAGGGCTTTAAGTTGGAACCAGGAGACGTAATGGTGAGTTTTGATGTTACTTCACTTTTTACCAATGTTCCTCTTAAAGAATGCTGTGAAGTGATCCGGGGAAAGCTTAGTGACAATGACATGTCAGAATCTTACATGGTATTGCTTAGGAACTGCTTGGAAGGGAGTTACTTTTTGTACCAAGAGCAGCACTATCTCCAGATAGATGGCGTGGCTATGGGAAGTCCTGTAGCACCAGTATTGGCCAATATATGGATGGAGCATTTTGAGGCGTCTATAGATCTGCAATGTTAGAATGTTAAATTGTGGAAAAGGTACGTCGATGATGTCTTCTGCGTTATGAAAGGTGGGAAACCTGAAGTTGAGCAGTTTCTGGCATACCTAAACTCCATCCATGAGAAGATTCAGTTCACAAGTGAAGTAGAGGTGGATCACACACTAGCTTTCCTTGATGTCAAGGTGATGGCGAGAGCGGATGGTTCCTTGACGCACACTGTGTATAGGAAGCCGACACACACAGACAGATATCTGAATGCGATGTCTCATCACCATCCCAGACATCTACAGTCCGTTGTAGCATCTTTACAGAACAGAGCGTATGATCTTTGTGACCCTGAATTTTTGGAAGATGAGTTGAAGCATGTTCAGGAGGTTCTAAAACGCAACGGATATATGGTGAACAAATGGCAGCCTAGAAGAAAGAGTGGGGGGAAGCGTTCTGATGTAGCTAGACAGCCTGCGTATATGCCTTATGTGAAAGGAGTGACGGACAAAATTGGGGACCTTTTACGGAAGTTTTCCATTAAAGTTGTGTACACGCCCCTGTCTAAAGTCGCGAGGTATATGCGTACGGCGAAGGATGTTGTTCCCTACCAAACACCGGGTGTTTATAAGGTTGATTGCAGTTGTGGTAGTTCCTATATTGGACAGACGAAACGTACTATAGCTGAAAGAGTCAAGGAACATATTACTGCTGTTAAAAATCGCCAAATTAACAAATCTGCCATAGCTGAACATTTGTTGGAGTCAGGACCAAACCATTGGATCGAGCTTCATAGTCCCCAAATCCTCTCTACAGAACGACATTATTACTCGCGAATAGTTCGTGAAGCGGTTGAAATTAAAAAGTATAAAAATTTTAACCGAGGGGATGGTTTTAAGCTTTCGTCTTCATGGAATCCGGTTATTAATAAGTGTCAGCCTAGAGACGAACATTCGGTGCGAGCGTCTGACATTGTTAGTGTTGTGTGTCGGTGTAATAGTGGAATGGTGGACAATATTGATGAAACGCGGGTAGTTCGAGAAGCCGTTACTGATGAAAATCAAGTGCGGGTAGTTCGAAGAACCCGGGCTGCCAAACAAACGTCGCGCTCTGCTTCAGTCAACTCGTGACCACGGTCGCTGTAACGCGGCCGAAACGTCGAGAAGGTAAATATATAAAATCGCGATTAAGTCCCGCGTACATATATAATTATGAGTGAGAATCGCGAAAGTTTAAAACATTACAGATAGGCGATGTTCTAAAGAGAGACCATATTAAAATTACTCGAACCCGATAAGCACGTATTATGACAAAAGCCATGAATGTGAAAGAAGCGATAGAAGTATGCCAGAATAGAAAAGTCCTCTGTTACCCCTACAGCGCCTACCCTGCAGCGTAATGTTGGTGCGGGTTTATTTTCATTTTTTGTTAACTATTGATCAAATTCATTTTATGTCTCATCGGTCGTTCCTATTATTACTTACAACAAACTTTGTTCTTCCTACTAAACTTGAACAATGTGTTATTTTTAACTTTTTTGTACTGAAAACAATGTTCCAGCATTCATGTAGGTAATTCAAAATCGTCTAGTAAAATTATTGATGTTACTAGTTGGAGCACTTAGATCTCTTGTATGATCATGTCAAGTAATGTGAGAATTTGATGTTTGCAATAGTTAAATTCTCCGAACTACGTTTGTTGATAATATCGGAATCCTATTAAAAGGGTCCCGTTTTACTGAAACTAAAAACAATGGGCGGAATCTTTGTAAGAGAGTGTGACTTATCCTTAAAATTTTCGATTCAATGGTCAGGTATTAAATTTTTTTACTCATTCAAATACCATTACCATTACCATTTAGCATTTTGTCACGTAAAAATCGTTAAAATCTAATTAGATAGTTATCAACAAAGTGGCGCTGCGCTATCAGACTTCAAGGAGTTAAGTGAATTAATAATCCTTTTAATTCCACTTTTTTACTCAAATAGGTACAGTACTCGTTGAGTTGTTTCCCATAACCGTGTGGTTTGAACGTAAGATCCTAGAAATGCACAAAATACATTTAATCAAAATACTTTCAAAGATGGAAAATATTTTGGGTGTTTACCGGAACTACGAGATGTTAAGTGATAATAGAAAAATATTCGTAAAAATCCGCGTGTGCATTGAAATATGCCTGACGCTGGCAGCTTTCGTATTTACTTTACAAAGTAATTTTTCAGAATTCTCCTTCTCCGTACTAGATAACGTCACGTCTGCATTTATGTACACATACATTTGCCTTGCTGTGATCAACGCTCTGGCAGCCAGTATTATGAGTGTCCTTTACTCTAATAAATTCAAAGAGTTCGTTTTTAATGTCAACACGGTCTACCAGATTTATGAAGAAGATACCGTGAGAAAAAATGCCATTAAAAAACAACACAGAATGTTTCATTTGGAAGTCATTTTGTTTAATGTGACCATGATGTCATTCTAGGCCTCGACGTACATTTACGAATTTATATCTTTTGTACCATCAGTTACATTTGTAATAACATTCATTGTACAATTGGGCATGCAATTTCGTTTCTTTTGCGAAAGCTTTGTGTATTTCGAGTACATCAAAATAATAACTGCTCCTTTGACATTTTTAAATGAGTCAATAGTAGCTGTTGTACAGAAATTACGTAAACAGCACAAAACTATAAACGTCGGTGAGATGCAAGCCATTCAAGAAAATTTAGAGAAATGCGCAAAAGCAAGTTATCATTTGGGAAGCGCCAGCAACAATCTTTACGACATTTTTGGAACTCAGGTAAAACTAAAATCTGTATTTTGGCTTTACATGGATCGCAAACTCGAGTATCATACAAAATGTCATGAAAACGAAAGTTTGAGTGTGTGTGTGTTAGTACTTCATTACGTAGAAATTGCTGGAATCAAATTTCGTATCAGGTATGCAGTAAATTTGGTATGACCTCCTGGATCAACGCAAAGGCTACTTTTTGTGCGTAATTCTCGTAGGATTAAAGTTTGCGAATAATACGCAGACTGAGTTGTGTGCAACAACTAGTTATCATATTAAATAACTTTTTTTGCAGATGGCTATTTCTCTAGGCTCAGTGACATTTTACTACATATCTCTACTGTACCAAGGCATTGGTTTTATGATAAATCCGGTAAGTTATTTTCAGGATTTGATTTGAATTTGAATAAAATGCACTTTTAATTTAGATAAGTGTCGCATAGACTTATAACAACAACAGATGAAAAAATAAACGGAATTAAACTATCCTGAAATTACAAAAAAAAGTTTTCACAAACCTTTTAGGATAGTGCCAAATAATAATCTCTGCCTTGGATATTGGATAGTATCTTACGAATGGAACCTATAAATTTAACAATTACAACAAAATACGTGACACAGATCGTCAATCACAGATTTATATCGAACTAGATGACTCAAGTGTATGTACTTCGCGTGCCAAAATGGAGCCAAAAGGAAGAGCAATGCTCCTCTTTTGACGCGATTTCATTTAGTTTTATAACACTTAGATTAGGTTTTTCTGCCTAGAAACAGGATAAATTGAATAAGGCGGCATCATCTTTGAATGAGTTTCACTCGTATTGTAAATTTTCATCACTAAAGTGCTCATGTGACGATACCTACCGTCGAGAAAAAGTGACACGCTTGGTTTTCATACTAATGCAGGAACTCGCGGTATCTAGTTAAATATAAGTCTGTGTCGTCAATGTTTGATCTTTATTTTTCTAATTTTCCAAATTTTATCATTAAAAATAATACAAAAAGTAATATGATATTGTACTTAATTGATAAGTGGGCACCTTTATAACCTCCAATGCAAGGGGAAAAAAATAGAAAAACGTAAAGGCAAGAAAAACTTTTACGATTGAAACTAATTTTACATGTATAAATGAATGAATGAACTGACTTACAAAGGAGTCTTAGTTTATGTATGCCGAAAGCGGCAAAGTAGTTTCTTTGCGGTATTTTTTTTTTATCGTGTACTTATTTTCAGAACATACCGACTATAGCCAGTTTGAGAAGCAACATGGTTGAGCTATTTAGCTTTGTCCTGATGAAGTTATTAATTCTAACTGCCGGCCAGCGAGTGCAGAACTACGCAGAAAACCTCTATCGAAACTTGTGTGTAGTAGGGTCAATCAACTATTTTATGTCCCTGGTTGCCATGGTTACGTCTCCTGACTAACCGAGTAAAATTGTGATTTTCTAGAATATAATCCGCTATAAGTTAAGATTTTTTTTACAGTTGTACGCATTTCTTTATGGTGCAGGTCCTAAGCATAAAACGAGAACTAAATTACAACCTTTTTCTAAGCAACTCTATCACAGTTGTCCCCTGACTTACGGGACAGAATAACAACACAAAATAGTTGATTGGCCCAGTAAACAGCTTACTAACAGGGCGTAAGTACGTATAAAAACGTTTTCATACAACTTTCAAAGTTGCACAGGCTGTGTAATATTGTATTTATTATACAGTCCCCGTTGTGGAGGCGGGTGTGTGCGCGCGCTCGGCGCGAGCGCTGTCGCGGCGGCTGCGCGCGGCGCCGCTGCGCGTGCGGCTGCTGCCGGCGCTCGCGCTGCAGACGGCGCTGCTCGCGGACGTGCTCGCGCTCGTCGCCAACTACACCGTCGTGCTGCTGCAGTTCAACCACGTCGTGTAGTGAAAAATTAAAGGGACATTATAGAGACAATAAGATCAGCCTGGAAGAGTAAGACAGAAAGTCGATCGAGTTTAAAAGAGATGGAGAGGCGAACGGTGGACGAAAACACGTTGAAGAAGAAGATACACCGACGACACACTACTAAGTGCAGCCGAAAATCACGCCAAGAATCACATAAATCACGCCACACTACTTTTTGTTGGCGTGATTATGGCACAGTCTCGCACTACTTAAAGTGCCAATTTAGTTATTCTTCACCAATTTTCAGTTCAATCAGTTCATCCATTCTTGACTTAAAACTTACAATACATATCGTCGCTGTTCCTGCAAAAGTCGCTATGTGCATTTTTTCAATTTTTGGTTTTTCATGCCATTTTGAACCTTAGGTTATACGTATGCTCTAAAAACGGCTTGGAGCTATTTTTATTATTTCTCCATGTGGTGAAAATAACCATGTGAAGTTTATATATGTCAAAATGTTCCATTAAAAATAACTAAGTGTCACTAATCACATAGCAGGACCGTTTCATATTCATATCACACGAAAATTTGTTCCAATATATTGTGTCTTTCGGAGCACACATAGCTAATTACTTGAAGTGATTCGATCGTGTCGTTCGCGTTCGACGTGTGTTTTTCGGCACATAGCGATATTTTACTATGAGAGGGCTTAAATATTTATCGCTATGTAACAAATTTCTGTTTTTCTGCGCGTATAAAATTCAGTTTTCACTTTATCTTTTTAAAACTTTTATCATTTCATGTACCTACAAAATCACAAAGCAATAGCACAAAAAAAATTACTAACTTTTCATCTAAGGTTATTGAGGAAATCACTTTTTTGTGTCTCTTGAAAAGTTGGTTAAAAACACATAGCGACTTCTGCAGGAACAGCGACGATATGTCTATCTTTTAATTAATTATGTTTATGATTTATGATTATTAACTATTTGTACGCTTTTCAATTGTGAATTGACTCTTTATTTGAACTGAATTACAATTTCAGTCTAAGGAGGTGGCATAAATATGGAATTCTATTATCGTAGAGCTCCAATGTAAAATAAACAGGGGTACCAAATATTCCTAACCATCTAAGTGATTAAATGTGGAAAAAATTCACTAAACTTAATTCCCCAATCAACGACATTACGTTAACGTCCTACCAGTGAACCTCGCGCCGTTCGTTTTAGCTGTACGTTTTATTAAAATTATTTAAATATGTTCAAAGTTAACACTGTTAATAAACTTTTGTTTGTCGAAAATATCTTCGGAATATTTCGCAACCTCTCATTTTTCAAAACAAGAGTGAAACGTTTTCTAGTAATATTTATTTTAATGTTACTAAGCTTAATTTTGACATTTAATTTTATTTTTTTCCGAGATTGCTATTTTTCGTTTACCTCATATAGGTTCCGATTCTATGAATATCTCTACGGATGCTGTTTTCACGTATTTGCGGCCAATATATCTTTTGCGGGCATTATTTTGAGCGCGTTAACCTCAAAACACTTCAAAATGTTCGTTTTCAACATCGACGCCATTGGTAACCTGCTGAAAGATGACAAAAGCTTTCAAAGATTGGTTAAAAAACATCAAAGGCAATTCAACATCAGATCTATATTGTTAACGATTGGGATACTTTGCATTATAACAGTCTTTGCATTCGAAAAATACTGTGTTGATTACATACATTTTCCGATTTACAAGAGAATTACTCGATTTATCATCACGGAGACTCAAGAAGCACGTTACTTTTATGAGACATTCGTGTTTTTGGAACTACTTGAGGCTATAAATACTACTTTAAAGTTTTTGAACGAGTCCGTGTCAGTTGCTGTAAATAAACTAAAAAGAGATCAAGGGAATATTGGAAACAACAGACAACTCTCTAGGCTTCGCGGTCTTTTGACGGAATGGGGTGATCTGAGTGGTTTGCTCACGGCTGCTTGTTGTCATCTTAGTAATTGCTTTGGAGTTCAGGTAAGTTAGTGCTTTACTTTTTATTGTAATCGATTCAGTTCAGGCACCTAACTTGACCTGTTACGCGATTGAAACTAAATAATGGGTGTAACAAATACGATAATGGATAAAAGAAATTTTACGAAACAAAATACGTGAAATGTGGATGGGTGCAGTGGGAGGGGAAGACCTAGACGTACGTTCCGTGATGAAATCGCGAACGTTTTAGAAACTCGTCAGGTCAAGAGTACCCGAAATCGACGAGCATGTATGAGGAGATTAATGAATGTAGACGAAGCAAAAGAAGTATGTCAGGAACGTAGCGAGTGGAACAAAGTAGTCTCTGCCTACCCCTATGGGAAAGAGGCGTGACGTTATGTATGTATGTATGTACAAATACCCCTGGCGATAATGCACAGGGGTATAAACAAATACCTAAGCAGTTATAGAAATACGAGTATTATACAAAGTACAAGTATATTTTTTTTAGAGTGATGAATTTGAGTGAAGCGAGAGAATTATGTCAGAATAGATGCGAATGGCGCTCTGTTGTCTCTGCCTACCCCGCAGGGAATAAGGCGTGACGGTTATGTATGTATGTATGTATTTTAACCAGCGGTCCGGTATAATAGTCTGCAAACCCCTGCAGGATATTTTCTGAAAATTTTCAACCGAGACCATTGACGTTTCGTAGCTGCTTTTAGAATATTTTTTTGCTTGAATTTTTCGGGAAAAGTCTTTAAAAATAGGGTTACTTGAATACTAAAATACCTCAAAGTTATTGAAAAAAAAACCAACGCTAAGAAACAAGCGTCACTACGTCGGCTTAGCTGCTGTTAACGTCAAATCGCTAAGCCAATGTGATTTCAATTCACGACTGTACTGCGTCCGTTGTTTTTTTTATGACGAATGCCTTTTTTCTTAGTACTAGTTTTTCTTCCATTAACTTTGAGCTGCAATGTTATGGTATTTACGAGGATTTTTAAACTAGTAACTAGTAACTGCTACATAATTATATGTGTGAACTCCAGTGCATTGTCACCGGGGGGTATGTAAAGCTTGTATGTGTCCAATATTTCAACTTAATCGACAACCAGTAAGTGTATCAAATTCAATTTGATACATATTTGAATACCAATATATACAGACATCGGGAAAGGTAAAACTAAATACAATCTTGTAAAAAGTAAAGCATATTATTTCAATCGATATACTTATGTGTTTGTTTTAAAGTTAATCAAATAGTTTATTTACTAACGCTTCTACGTACCTGCTTTACATCGCCATACTTGAAAGGTTTCGATACTTAATTAAATATAAACAACGTGAATTGGAGGTTTGAATGTTGAAAATCTGTCATCAAACCATCTAAACATGTACTTTTCTATTAGTACCTTAGTCTAGTTTGAAATTGAATTATTTGTTTTTTTATAATTTGTTTGAACTTAATGATTAAAATATGGCTATCTTCCAATTTGATAGCTATTTTTTTACATTTAGTTAAATGTCTTTGTACATATATTTCAGAATAAAGGGCTTATTATTATTATTATTATAAATGTCTTAGATATTTCAAGTGTGCATTGTTCCATAGAAAAGTAATTCGTACTCATAGCACCCAAAAATACTTTGCTTGCTTTTGTATATTTCAGATCAGTATTACCATATGCTCAACAACATTATACTACATCCTCCTCTCGTATCGAATCATTCGTGAAATGATAACAAAGGTAATAAATACTGTATAATAAACATACATTCATACATACATCGTGTGTGTATTCACAAATGGGGCACACAAAGTACATAAAAAGCCACATAGTCAGGTATCGTGGGCTTTTTTACTAATACAATTTGATACTGATGAAAATATTTCGTTGACTTAATCTAAAAACAAAACTCGACGAATATTAATTGCATGCTTCGCATACGAGTACAACAATAATTTTAAACAAAAAAAACCGACTTCAAATTAGCAATATTGTGAAAGTATTCTGTTTACTGAATGTAAAATCTTGACTTCATCAACAAATTACCGAAAACGCCGTACATCTCCATATAAAATTTGAAGAGTTCCCTCGATTTCTCCAAGATTCCATCATCAGATCCTGGTTTCGTGCCAATGGGACCAATTTCGAGTTATACCCTTTCAATTAAAAAAAAATATTTGAAAATCGGTCCACGGGTTTTCGAGATATCGAGTAACATACACACAAAAAAAAAATAAAAAAAAAAACAAAAAAAAAATTAGTTCCAATTGAGAACCTCCTCCTTTTTGAAGTCGGTTAAAAAAAAGTACGTATAAATTCTACACTAAACAACACAACAAAACGGCTACGGTAAGCCACAACGTTGATTCAGTGTGACCTGGAAACTTAAACCTGTTTCATAACAAAACATACTAACTCTTTATCAAAATACATTATAAGTTTTCCTTGGTTTCTAAAGAGTAACGTACTTAATATACTTAATCAAATAGCAAACGCTAATAATCGTAGCATGTTCTGTATTTCGTATCTAACGTATGAAATACGGCAGATATCCATTACAAGCATTTGACTACATGTTTTTATTGAATTCTTCCTTTAAATGAAAATCTTTGATTTATGTTTAATAATAACATAAAAAGCCGTGGTAGCCCAGCGCCAGCGGTTCGACCTGTGGCCTCTCAAACAGAGGAGCGTAGGTTTAAAACCCCGGGCTCGCACCTCTAAATTTTTCGGAATTTATGTGCGATATCGAATTTGATACTTATCACGAGCTATTCGGTAAAGGAAAACATCGCGAGGAAACCTACACACAGCGACGAAGTGAAGTTGTGTGTGAAGTTCCCAATCCGCACTGGGCCCGCGTGGGAACTATAGCCCAAGCCCTCTCATACTGAGAGGAGGCCTGTGCCCTGCAGTGGGACGTATATAGGCTGATGATGATGATGATGATGAATAACATAGTCTCAAAACAACGAGAAAGGACTGTAAAGCGTAACTAACGTAACGCAACTTACGTTACTTTACCGCGATACGCTAGACAGTCAAAATAGCCACTGAAAATAAACGAAACAATAATTTTATTGATTGATTTAATGTTGCCAGACAACAACACGATCGTCGTTAACCGGATTTACAATTAATTACCTGGTCTGGTACATAACAATGGCAACAGCTTTAGTAACTGCCGGACAGCGTTCCCGAAACGAAGGAAGGAAACTCGACAGGAACCTGGCTGTTCTTCAGAGTTTACTGGCTGGAAGTAAGACTCGAATTTTTCATTTGCATGTTTTTTTATTCATTAAATCCCAAAGTAAAAAAGTGAGTTTGGTCTCATTTTGTAAGTTTGTGTGAAACGTGTTTCACCGCCAACTATGAACGAATGAATCGATTTAAATGCTTTATTTTATTTAAAATGCGATTTTTGATATGCAACTGTTGTAGCTAGAAACTAAATTGTAATTGAAAGAGCTCTCCAAGCGGCTGGTTGATGCAACCGGAGACCGAAGAGCTGGCAGCTTCCTCGCTCAACGCATCAGCATTGCGATACAGCGAGGAAACGCTGCCAGCGTCTTTGGAACCATGCCTCGGGGGTGCCGATTTTTAAATATATTTTAGATTTAAGTTTAGTTTTTAAGTTAGTTGTATATAATTTTAATTGTTTTTGTTTTGTACATATTTGTTCTGTAAATAAAAACTCAATTGTTAAAACTTTTTAAACTTCACTTTCACTGCTCGCTAGTAGTAGAAACTTAATACTCATTTTCAGCAAAGAGTTTACACTATTACCTACTATTTTGTACAGTCCCAGATGCGGAGGCAGGACAGTGCGCGCGCGCTGCGCGGGCGCTGTCGCGGCGGCTGCGCGCGGCGCCGCTGCGCGTGCGGCTGCTGCCGGCGCTCGCGCTGCAGACGGCGCTGCTCGCGGACGTGCTCGCGCTCGTCGCCGACTACACGATCGTGCTGCTGCAGTTCAACCACGTCGTGTAGTGCGCTGGCCGCTGTGTGCTAGTTTTGGATTCCGTCCATGAAAAAACGGGTCGTCGGTGAACTAGTGTAATTATAGGATACTAGCTTTCCGCCCGCGGCTCCGCCCGCGTGGAACTCGGTTATATTGCGGTATAAAGCACAACTATAAGGGCCAGCGCTGACTGCCGGCATGGCACGGAACGGCACGGCAAGTAAATAACCCGTGGAATGCTTCGGCATGCTGTGACATGCCGCGGCATCGTTGTATCAAAATAAAGTAACATGAATTCTAAACTCATAGTAATAAGATTTAAAATAGTTATACCAGTAACAAATCCTTTGCCATGACCTACCGTGCCATGCCGGCAGTCAGCGCCGGCCTTAAGAAAACTTCTCGTTTCAAACGACACACGGCGCCATCGATCTATCATCTATCGATCGGTTATCGATTCATATCGATCTATCATCGATCGAAATCGATCTATCGAGCAAACTATATTTTTGTTTTCCCTCGGGAACATTAATTTTTCCCGGGATAAAAAGTAGCCTATGTCACTCTCCGTGCCCTAAACTATCTCTACCTAAAAAATCACGTCAATCCATCGCTCCGTTTAGCCGTGAAAGACGGACAAACAAACAAACAAACAAACACACTTTCACATTTATATATTGGTACGGATACTAGAGATTTTAAAGATTGATTGACTGGGCATTTTTGATCTCATATTTATGTAGTCGTATTTCAGAGTCGAAAAATATTAATAGTTATTATTAATAAGTTTACTTTTTTCGGTAGTTTATAATATTATAATTTCGATTCACAGGTTGGCCAGAAATCGGCCGTAAATGCTATTATTTCTATTTGTACATTGTACTTTCATTTGCGGCTTATCTCTAGGTACTTTTGTACTTTAAAGAGTTCCTTACTTTACTTTTAATATTTTAAGCTGAGATTGGGTATACGCGTCTAAAAACACCTTTGAAGTTTTTTTTTTCCAGAATTTTCATGTCATGTGGCATAACATTAATGGTCATGGTTTTGTCTAAGTAGTGTTTTGGGTGATCTGCCTGTCTCATTTAGGAGTATTAAGGAACTAATAGTTTATTATTTAGGCATAGATTTTAGATACACAAGTCGCATTGACCTGAAAGCGTTGAAATATTTTTTCTTTTAGAGGCTCAATAATAAAAAAAATCAGGAAATATTTTACAAGGATTTTTGGATGCGTATACTCGACCACTGGTTAAAATATTATGTCATCACATAATTGTGACAATAGCGTTTTGTACGGGAGGAATATGAAGACATTTTTTGGAAAATTTATTCAATTACTCAAAGTGTGCATCGTTGTAATCTATGAACTTTTCCCATCTCACAAGTAATGATTCGATTTTAACCCCTTCATTATTGTGTTTATAAATGGCACTGTGAGCTATGGCAGCTAACATTGATAAAAAGCGAGGAGTGTAGTAACAGTAATCGTAGTGTAGTGACAGTTGTTTGTAGTATTATAATTGTTATTCTTAAATGGTCGCCAGTCTGTTAAACTACACGAAATACTACAGAATGTCAAGTTCTAGTTGCGTAGTCATATTTTTTGCCTCATCTTTCTAATGTCGTATTTCAGGGTGTCCCTTGTTTTAACGACAAACTTTTCTTCGTATTTCATTTAATTGAAAACTAACATTTAGGTCACGGATTGTTGTTTAAAATAATAAATTTAAAATAGACTGAACAGACTTTTATTTATTTATTGTTATGACAATAAAATAAAATTTGTGAACTATGTTTTAAAAAGTTTGCAATAGATTTGTTTCTTTATTTTGACGAGGTTGATTGTATCAAATGCGATGTTACGTAAAACTGAGTTCGATAAATTAAGTTACTCAAGCTGTTGAAATGTTTGCAAATTAAAAATAAATTATCGAATTTAGGTATTGGGTAATCATTGGTATCATAAGCTTAGTTGTTTGACCCCCTTGCTAAACTCATCATCATCATCAGCCTATATACGTCCCACTGCAGGGCACAGGCCTCCTCTCAGTATGAGAGGGCTTGGGCTATAGTTCCCACGCGGGCCCAGTGCGGATTGGGAACTTCACACACAACGTTGAATTACTTCGTCGCTGTGTGTAGGTTTCCTCACGATGTTTTCCTTCACCGAATAGCTCGTGATAAATATCAAATTTGATATCGCACATAAATTCCGAAAAACTCAGAGGTGCGAGCCCGGGGTTTGAACCCACGACCCTCTGCTTGAGAGGCCACAGTTCGAACCGCTGGGCTATCACGGCTTTTTAAACTGCTTGCTAACTATTGTATTGATCAAGTACTTAATATGGCAAAAACTTTCAGAAGAATTGACAAAAATAAGTGAAATTAAATAAAGTCGTGCATTACTTATTTAATTACAATTTGTTTATCAAGAGAACTCATGACATAGCGTAACTGACTTCGTTCATTAAGCATGGGTATAGGTACTATTATTCTTTTACTAATGAATTACCAGTTGTTAATACTCAGGTAAGTAAGTCACGACCTTTTGTTAAGGTGACATGACATTTCAATGTTCATGGCAAGCAGCAGCAGCAACAAACTACGTCTTATCGACGACACAACGATATCCTTGCACTTCTATGAAGTTTCACTTATATTTTTAATTTGAAATTTCCATCTATAAATCAATTTCGATATATATATTCTCTTGAAACCAAGTTTACGTTTAAAAGTCAAGAGTATTCTTCTGTTATTTAGCTAACTGTATACAGTCAGAGTTAGAAATAAAACGTACTTTTGCATCATAATGTAATTGATGACGCAGCTATAGACTAAGAAAATAAAAAAGCTTAATATGCATCATTTAGTACTGAATAAAAAAAAACAGTTAGTTAAAGACATTTTATTGATCAAAAATATTTTACAATCAATAGATTGCAACAAATGAAAGTGTATACAATTATACAGAAGGTGACGCTCAGCAAGGACATCAACCTAAACAAATAACTCATTCACCAAAAACATGCAAATTTAAAGATACTGCAAAAAAAAGTAAAAAGAAACTTTTAAGTAAAACGGTTTTATTTTAGTCTAATCAATGTATATAAAACCGTTTTATTTAAAAAAAAATACTTTTTTTTCGAGTTTTTAGTTTTTTTTTTAATATTTGTTATAGTGCACTGTATTTTCCTTGCAAAGATCTTTCAAATGATATCCATATTGATGGAGTTGATAAGAAATAGGCTATCCGCCATTTTGTAGCGGCGGCCATTTTGAATTTGCAATAACAATGAATATACATTTTTGTATTGTTACCGAAATTAAAAATGTATACCAAATTTCAAATCAATCAATTGACGGAAAGAGGGTAAAATTTCTAAATTTGAACCAACAAAGAACAAACAAAGACTAAAAATAAACGGCGTAAGCTAAGTAAAACCGTTTAAATACAGGTATTACGCTACCGAATTAACAGTACCAAATAGCTACTAGATAGATTTGACACATTTACATGCAACAAACATCAACCCAGTGGTCCTAAATGGGCTAGAAGAGCACACAATTCACACAAAACTATTTTCAAGTTACACATTCAGCAGAATTTTAGGTTAAAGTTAGATGAAGGCATAACTGTAATAGCTAAATCAATTAATTGATGCATTACGCAAGTGAATAAATAACTTTATTATGCTTCCACGCACAAATGCTATTGGCAATGTTGGATGCCTTAGGATTTTTTTGGATTTTTTTGGGAAAAAACGGGGGAAATTAGTCACTATTCCACGCGGACGGAGTCGCGCGCACAGCTAGTGATGAATAAAAAGACTACTTATCTTTTACAACATATTACTTTTATTATGTTATTGAGGGCTTCATAGAAAACAAAAATAAATGCTTAAATTGAGCAAAACATAATTATTATATCAGATCTGTGTATTTTGTAAGTCCACAAATACAAGTATTTCCTTATTTTTTATGTCAAATTTTACTTATTGTTACTATTCGTATATATTCGTAGTATTTTGTATATTTTAACAAACTGACTGACAACCATTTAACACTGTAAATAAGTAACTATGCTAATAATACTACAAACAACGGTCATACACCTATGGTCATACATTACTACACCGTCCATGCTTTTTATTGACGTTAATGGCCTTTACTCAGAGTGACATCTAGGGAGTATTTACCTATCTATATTATAGTTAAAATCATACAGACAATTAGTGAACTTTGGACAAATTAAATGCATACAAATTTTATGTTTTATGCACGCTATCTATTTTATTTTATAATACAAAAACTAGAAACTTATTACACAACAACGCGTGCGCTTGATAATAAATCTACTACAGTGCGAGTGCGATCCAAAACTAGCACACGTTCTCCAGCGCAGCGCTCTGCAAACTACACGACGTGGTTGTACTGCAGCAGCACGATGGTGTAGTCGGCGACGAGCGCGAGCACGTCCGCGAGCAGCGCCGTCTGCAGCGCGAGCGCCGGCAGCAGCCGCACGCGCAGCGGCGCCGCGCGCAGCCGCCGCGACAGCGCTCGTACTGTGCGCGCGTAATCACCCGCCTCCGCGTCTGGGATTGTAAGAAATAGTTATCTTTAACGTAGGCCCCTAGCAGACGGCTTATTTAAGGGCCTACGCTAGCTAACGCGGACTACCTGCAACAGACGCCCGTCTAATAAGGATTTTCGAAAAACGATGTCGAGCTCGCTAAAGCGAGCGATTAAACGATTGACATGACAATGTACCGAAAACTGCATAAAAAGTTGTATTTTCCGCGTGAAATTAAATATAGGTTCATAAAACAGCCGCCTTGAATAATCAGGAACCGAATTTGAAATAAAAAGATCGCATTGGTTCACTCGTTCAGAGCTAGCGGTGCCACGGACACAAACAATCACAGATGCACAGGGAGATCAAACTCAATTTAAACGTAGGGATACCTAGTACCCGGCCACGACGAGTACGACGTTCTCTCTCTCTCTCTCTTTCTCTCCAAAATCGTGCCATCTAACTTGCCGGTGTTTGGAAAATGCAAATGATAAATTCGCGTCTTACTTCCAGCCAGTAAACTTTGAAGAGCTGCCAGGTTCCTGTCGAGTTTCCGTCCCTCGTTCCGAGAACGCTGCCCGGCAGCTACCAAAGCTATTTCCATTATTATGTACCAGGCCAGGTAACTAATCGTAGTTCCGGTTAAAGGCGATCGTGTTTTCTGGAAACAACAAAATCAGTTATGCTACTCACCCACTCTCACCCACAATCAAACACATGAACTGACACCTTACATTCCGTTGATGAACCCGGTGGATCGGATCGTGTAATGCCGAGTTTCCCAAACTTATTTCGTGCTTTAGTTTTATTTTAAATGTATATTGTATATAATTGTAATGTTTAGTGTAACTTGTAATATTTCGTTCTTTGTTTTATAATAAACATAGTTTACTTTTTGTCTACTGGCCATTTTGAGAATAGATATGTGTTTTTTAGCACACCCATTTTTTCACCTACTTAAAAACCCTGCCTTAAAAATGGCCTATTTGGTGTCGGGATAGAATAACCTCTCCATTTCTTCCGTAAATGTCGTAAGAGACGACTAAAGACTAAGGTTTAGGTATGTTTTAGGCGACAGGCTAGCAACCTGTCACTATCATACCTCTTTTACCTGTTTACTAAACCTAAATATGCTGAAAGTGGCCACGTAATGTGAAATGGGCATAGCTTGTCTATGTAACGTTTTATGTGCTATGCTTAGCCCGTTTGTGAATACAGGCGTGATTGTAGGTATATATGATTTTTATAAACCACTATAACACACAACGCCCCCATTTTTTTTCTCTTACCTCCCTCTCTGTCTCTTACCGTCTCCCTTTGGGCCTGCAGTTCTATCGCTCACTTTAGGAGAGGCTGTGTAATGGAAACGAACGTCTAGTCGTGCAACGCCGGTCTACCGACGGGCTCGCGGCCGTCGGCGCTTGCGCCGTTCCAACGGGCCCGCGGCCGAGTGTTGCCAATATGGCGACTTTGTCGTTAGAAATTGCGACTTTTCACCAAGTCTTAGCGATTGTACGCAAAGCATACAATTTTAATTTGTCAAGGTGTATTTTTAGATTTAATCAACAACATCATGATGATTTTTTAATAAATTCTGCTAAAAGATATATCTGGTTACCCTGAAATTGCTAAACGTGGCACTGGATTTTTTAACTCATGTGCTCTGCCTACCCCTCTTGGGAATACAGGCGTGAGAATATGTACCTATGTATGTATGTATGAATGTAAAAGATATAATGCCTACGATATAAATATGACATAGACGTCATTTTGTCTATGTGACGCTTTTAGTGCCCATTTAAGAGTAAAGGCGTGATGTATGTATGTAAATTTATTACACAGCATTTACCTTTCTTATCATTTCACGAATACTTCGATACGATAGGAGGATATAGTATAACGTTGTCGAGCATATGGAAATACTGATCTGAAATATAGAAAAGAAAAGTAAGTACTTTTAAAGTACTACGTACGAGTACGTAGCAAACACATTTTTTAGCACCGTCATTTTTAAAATCGATATTATAAAGGCAAATTTTTAAAGGTTTAAAGGCTCGAATTTCTGCCACTAGAAAATTTCGAGCTTGCTCAGCATGTCCGTCCGCCAAAGTCAGTATGGCTTCGGCTATTTCGGTCAAGTTTTTACCGGTTCTTGTTTTCTTAAAATGGCTAAAGCTCTCAGGTAAATTTCAAATATCGATTTTCAAAAATTACGGTGATAACTTCACGTACATTAAAATTTATAGGTATTTAGCGAAATACCTATGAATATTTTTCAGCAGACAGATTTGGCAAAGTCTAGTTTTTTTTCTAATTTTAGGTAGTTATCTATTATTTTGTCATTCAAAACAAGACTAACGTACTTTACAATAGAAATGTAAATGTTCAGATGACTTAATGAGTTAATTTCACCATTTAAATCTCTAATTGATGTTGTTTTGTTTGCATTTAGTTGAATAACTAAACCTTTCAAGTATCGTGATGTAAGATAAGTAATGGCTCTAACTTTGACTAAGTTTAAAGTTTAAATGAAACACATTATCAAACGATACTTGATTTCCTTTTTCAAGCTTACATTTAGCTCTACCAGTTTCGATGCTTGATTGTTTATTTGCATTCAAATCTATCGAATTGAATTTGATCCAATTCCTGGTTATCGATTTATGGCAACTCAAAGCTAATGAAACAAAACGTAGAGTCTAAAATCTAACTTGTTAGGCGCCTAAAAATGTATCAAATACTATAAAAAATTAAGTTTGTGGCACGAAATAACAACACACTTCAGTTTAAGCCCGAAAGACAATCGACATTATTGCATATTGAGGTTTTAACCCTTCTGTGTCACAATACTCGATGGCAGCATCAATAAATTGCAAAATATTTACCTGAACTCCAAAGCAATTACCAAGATGACAACAAGCAGCCCTGAGTAGTCCACTCACGTCATCCCATTCGGTCAAAAGACTGCGAAGCTTGGAGAGTCGTCCGTCGTTTCCAACATTCCCTTCATCTATCTTTAGTTGATTTACAGTGCCTGACACCGACTCGTTCAAATACTTTAAAGTAGTATTTATAACCTCAATTAGTTCCAAAAAAACGAAGGTTTCATAAAAATAACGTGCTTCTTGGCTCTCCGTAATGATAAACTGAACGGTTTTTGAGAAAAACGGTACATTTTTAGTCGTAACGTAATATCTCTCGAACCCGTAGACTGTTGTAGTACATAATAACCAAAGCGTTAACAATATCGACCTGATTTTGAATTTCTTTTGGTATTTTTTAAGCAACCCTTGGAATCTTTTGTCATCTTTTAGCAAATTACCAATGGCGTCGATGTTAAAAACGAACCTTTTGAAGTCCTTTGAAGTTATTGCGCTCAAAATAATGTCTGCGCAAGTAATACAGGTCGCACCAATGTGAAAACAGCATGCGTAGAGATATTCATACCTTTCGAACTTATATGGTGTAAACGAAAAATAGCAGTTCCGGAAAAAAGTTAAATTTAATACCAAAATTAAGCATAACTCTATTAGTATAAATATTAGCAGGAAATATTTCACTCTTGCTTTGTAAAATGAAAGGTTGCGAAATATTCCGAAGATGTTTTCAAAAAACAAAAGTTTGTTTACAATGCTAGCTTTGAACATATTTAAATGATGAAACACACAACTGAATAGACGGCGTAAGGTACACTGGTAGTTTTATTGTTTACGTAATTTAGGTGATCGGGGAATTAAGCTTAGTGAATTTTTTCCACGTTTAATCACTTAGAGAGTAGGTAGGAGTATTTGATACCCCTGTTTATTTTTAATTTTGTACAGTAGAGTAAATTATGAAATACGTATTTGTGTTTTTTCCTTTTAAAAGTCTGTCAGGTCATAGTCAATCGACTAATGAAAGACGTATACATAATCTAAGTATACACGTTGACTTCTAATCCGTGATCAGGTACCATTTTTTCTAACTCAGTAATTGATGGCGATCACGCTGAACTCGTAATTACATGAAAAGAACTTGTTTTTTTTAAACTTATTTTAATTTTGAGATAATTTTTATCCTAAAATCCTTGTCACTCTACTAATTTGTATCTAAAAGCTTATAACCTCTTTACAAATTTACTGGCAATTGATAATTTATGAGTAATAACTTGTAACTGTCATTGTCATATTGCATAAACAAAGACGTATAAAGTTGCGACCACAACAATACTTAAAAAGCGATGACGGTACGAATTAGCAGTGACCTCTCTGTTTTTGTCGCATGCTCGCCGTTTTTTAAGCATTGGTGTGGTCGCAACTTTAATATCCGTCAAATTTCCCGCCTTAGCGATGCGATGGCACATGACGTCGTCATGCTCATGTAGGATGACCATGTGTCTTCAGTGGTAATTCTTTTCAATTAAGTTTTAACTTTTAATTAATTAAACAAAGGAGGAATTGCGTGAGACCTCGCTTAATAAGTTCAATTTAGGGTATATGTTAATATTTTCGGGTTCCTGATCACGGATTAAAAATCACCGTGTATAGCTAATATAATACAACAAGAAAGTCGTGCTAATTAGGTACACTATTTACCGCGAAAAAATGACTGAAAGAATTTGATTGAAAATTGGTGAAAAGATAGCCTAGAACCAGGAGACAGACATAGGATACTTTTCATAGTGGGACGTGACATAAAAGAGGTTGAATTTGTGTGAATTTGAATTTCATTTGTGTTAAATTTGGTTTCTAGAGGTTTGAACACAACGGAAAAAACTTACCAATTTTTCATGTTTTTGAAGGTTAATATCTCTTTTAATAATTCAATAAAGAACATAGGAAACAAAAAAAAAGAGGTTTATCAAAACGCGAAAAAAAATTCTATGTTGGAGCAATTCCGCAATTTTTATTTATGGTGTATGATTTTTTTAAATGTTCCGATCTTGCTGACAGACACCCTTTCGAACCTATTATTTTATCATAAACTTAAAAATTGTACTAAATAATTCTCAATTAACAATTAATGGAGACGGCTGGATAGTCCAGTGCTAAACCAAGCGTGAATCCTACAAAAAACATTACTTCGCTATTTTCTAGTTTTGTGGTGTTTAATAATGTCATGTCATCGATCCATCGGAAAAGTTTAAATTCTAAAAACTACACAAGATCAAAACAAATAGATGATTAGATAGATGTCTTTATTTATTTTAAAACTTACATTATTAATATTATATTATTATTTAAAGTCAAAACACGATAAATTCACAAACGGATCGTCATATACAATACGACATATCAAAACAAATAAATTGTCCCAATTACATGTAAAATGTCAAAATAATTAACATAAAATAAATACACTCTCATTATGAATTTGATGTAAAATAAAACATTATTAAAATCACACAGTGTGAGAATGCCCCGTGTGGTGCCGGGTTAGAATAGCACCTCCCCCTTTCTTCCCGTGGGTGTCGTAAGAGTCGACTTTGGGAAAGGGTTAGTGTATTGTGGGCGATGGGCTAGCAACCTGTCACCGCAATATCACGTTTTACCATCTGGTTATCCTGAATTTGCTAGACGTGGCGCTGGATTTTCGAATCCATGTGCTCTGCCTACCCCTCATGGGAATACAGGCGTGAGAATATGTATGTATGTGAGTGTGAGAATGTCACACTAAAAAAAAACAAACAACAAAAAAATACTTAAGATTAATATTGTACAATACAACGTCTCTAAAAAAACACGTATAGCACTTATGCTACCTTAGTATTGTGGTGCCGGGTTAGAATAGCACCTCCCACTTTCTTCCCTTGGGTGTCGTAAGAGGCGACTCTGGGAAAGGGTTAGTGTATTGGTTGGTGTATATTGTAGGCGATGAGCTAGCAACCTGTCACTACAATATCACGTTTTACTATCTAATTACCCTGAAATAGTGCCCTACCTACCCCTCTTGAGAATATCGGCGTGAGGATGTGCGTGTGTGTGTGTGTGTATAAAACACCAAAAATATTCGACACACTGAGATACATGCAGCCAGACCAGAGAGGCGCTCCCAACAATTAACCCCAAGTTGACCCGCAGGCTACGAGGTTTAAGAAGACCGCTGCTGCGTTTTGTCATCAGTACGTTAACTGGTAACACTCTCCTTTACAAAACTTACACGCGCTGGGTGTTACAGACAGTCCCCTATGCAGAGCTTGCATGGAAGAGGCCGAGACAGCCACGCAGATTCAACTGGATTGCTCTAACGTGGCAGATTTCAGGATACAGCAGTTCTGGATACCGGGTTCGCTCCAGGTGGTTGCTAACAACGAGAAGAGTCTGCTAGCGTTCCTCAAGGAGATGGACTGGGGCATCACTAGAGTACAGTTGGGCCAGAAATTGGTCTATCCCAATAAGATCAATATTCATTTGAACCTCATGAAACAACAAGGTAGATTTCCCTTGTCATAATATTATGACAATACAGTGACAATAGGTCCCTCATCATTATTTTCTTTACATCAAAAAGTGGTAGAAGACCACTTTCTTGGCCGACCGTACCGTCCGGCTCCTCCGCGTCTAAAATTGGCGCAAATAAGTCGTCGACTTGAGGAGACCACCAGTTATTCTTATTTTAATGAGATGGAATCGACGATGCGATTAATCATGCAGCAGTATGTCACAGAGAGACCTTTATTATTTTTGGATTAAGGTATTTTTTCACTAGACGACGTGGTTGAACTGCAGCAGCACGACGGTGTAGTTGGCGACGAGCGCGAGCACGTCCGCGAGCAGCGCCGTCTGCAGCGCGA
>BHDV01010788.1:295508-376782 GCA_005406045.1 Adoxophyes honmai
AAGGGGGGCTCCCATACAAAAAACCTGATTTTTTTTGGTACGGAACCCTTCGTGCGCGAGTCCGACTCGCACTTGGCAGATTTTTATACTTACACACTGTTAGCAAGTTGTTTACTTCGCATAAGTTTTGGTACAGGTTTTCTGCGTAGTTCTGCGCTCGCTGGCCCGCGGTTACTATTAATACCTTCATCAAGGCAAAGCTAACTAGCCCCATCATGTTACTTCTCATACTGGCTAATGTCGATATGTTCTGGAAACAAGCTTTCCATTAATAATCTGATTTCTTTCGAATCTAGCTTTAAAACAACCATCGAACGGAAGTAGCTGTAAGTAAAAACTGTAAATTTAGTCTTATGTTTGTAGTCTTCCTGTTTCCTTTACTGTTTTTAGCGCTACTGTCTTTTAACTTTCATTTAATTCCGTCTGTCCTCTTAGGTCGACTGGTAACACACTTCCTTATAAAGTCATATGTTAAGGGTAGGTTAGGGATAGGGACTTAGGGTTATAGGCTTCCCGGGTTCATACCCTCCACCCTGCATATGCAGTCTGTGCAGACAGGGTCAGTCTGAGATACCTTCGAACCACGGTCCACAACATAACGCTGGTAACCAGACGATCCATTGCCTGTACACTATAGATGCATTTTATTCAATTTCTAATTTCGAAAACCGCTTACCGAATTTATCATAAACCCGATGCCTTGGTACAGTAGAGATATGTAGTAAAACGTGACTGAGCCTAGAGAAATGGCGATCTGGAAAATAAGTACGTATAATTCGCTAACTTCAATCCCAAGGAAATTAAATTATGCATTTTCCGTGGTAAATTGTAGCCTACGTGTTAATCCAGGGAGTCAGCCACTTGAGTACCAAAATATATCAGTTCAATCTTCAAAAAAAAAACAGTTCATCAAAAAAATCGTTATAATAACATTCGGTGAAGGAAAACATTGTGAGGAATACAGCGACGAAGTACTTCAATTGTGTGTGTGTGGTTCCCGATCCACATCGGGCCCCCGTGAGAACTATACAAGCCTTCTCATACTGAGAGGAGGCCTGTGCGCAGCGGTGGAAATATTTAGGCTGCGTTATTATTATTATTTCACGTTATACGTAATGTACAGCAGGCTGTGAAATTGCATTAATATTTTTTATAAATATAAAAAATTTAAATAATTAAAGTAAACAAAGAGTGAAATTTTACCTGTATTCCAAAAATCTCGTAAAGATTGTAACTGGCGCTCACCAAATGTTGACTTACTTTTGCGCATTTCTCTAAATTTTTTCGGATGTCTTGCATCTCATCGTCGTTCACAATTTCGCCTCGTTTACCTAATTTGTGTACAACAGCTACCATTGATTCGTTTAAAAATCTCAAAGGAGCAGTAATCATTTTGATATACTCAAAAAATACAAAGCTTTCGCAAAAGTAACGAAATTGCATGCCTATTTGACTGATGAATATTAGAACTAATTGAACTGACTGTAGCGAAAACCAAAATTCGTAAATGTACGCGATGATCCACATAGACATTGTCACATTAAACAATATGATCTCCCAGTAAAACATTTTCTGTTGTTTTTTAATGTCAATTTTCCTCACAGTGTCTTCTTCGTAAATTTGATAGACTATGCTGACATTAAAAACAAACTTTTTGAATTTATTGGAGTTAAGTAAACTCATTATACTGGCGGCTAGGGCGTTGATCACAGAGAGCGAGGTGTACGTATACATAAATGAAATCGTGACGTTATCTATTCCGGATGAAGAGAATTGTAAAAAACTACTCTGTAAGGTAAATATAAAACCTGCTAGTGTCAAACATGTTTCGATGCAAATGCGAATTTTCACGAATCTTTTATTATTATTGCTTAATAACACGTAGTTCCGGTAGACACCCAAAATATTTTCTGTCTGTGAAAGTATTTCGATTATATTTACTTTGCGCATTTTAAAGATCTTACGTTATGGTAACAGCGCAAAGAATACTGTTCCTATTTGAACGAAAAAGTGAAATAAGTAATAATGACTATTAATCACTTAATTTCTAAAGTCACATAGCGAAGCGCCATCTCTAAATTACTTTTTAACGATTTTTATAACACAAACTAAATGCGAAGTGCTAAAGTCCTTCCATGACCTGACATTGAACTTGTCAAGGACTTGTCAGACTCTTACTGAAGGCTCCACCTTCTCTAAATAATACTTTCATTCTAACACCAATACGGTCATACAGCAAAGACATGCCGAGAGGTGGACACCTGCGGTCATTGTGGCTGGTCAGGGCATACAACCAAGGAGTGTGCGAAGAAATCGACTCACCAATGTTTGCAACAAAGCTGCATTTAAAGAAGCCATGCAATAACACGACTGGCGATCCCGAGTGTCCCGCGAAGAAATCCGCTGAGCTATGGTATGTTAACACAAAAGATTATGAAGGCGCGTTACAGTGCCATTTACAGGTCAACTTCAGATCGTATTATTTTGTTTTAGCCGCATTCTACACATGTATGACTATGTAATAACTTGATTGATGACGTCAATAATTTCTCTGTATCCGAGTCACTCTTTTGTGTGGTTAAAAAAACAAACGACTTGTAACTAACAATACTCGGAACAATATTTTTTCGAGAAAATTTCGCTAAATGCACTTACTAGGTTTTGATTTGGGACAGCCGGCCAGGATATAGGCTCAATATAGGCTTTGTGTGGCAGAATCTGTAAGTTAATATTTTGTTTTTTACGCTCTATCACAAACCAATAACAATTAGACAGGTTATTTCGTTTTTGACTTACTGCACTACATCATGGGTTGGTACAAATATAATTTTAAACAAAAAAAAACGACTTCAAATTAGCAGTATTTTGAAAGTATTCTGTTTACTGAATGTAAATTCTTGAATTCATCAACAAATTACCGAAAATGCCGTACATGTCCCTATAACATTTGAAGAGTTTCCTCGATTTCTCCTAGATTCCATCATCAGATCCTGATTTCGTGCAAATGGGACCAATTTCGAGTTATACCCTTTCGATTAAAAAAAGTTTTGAAAATAGGTTCACGGGTCTCCGATATATCGAGTAACATACACACAAAAAAGACCTCTTTTTTTGAAGTCGGTTAAAAACGACATTAAACGCTTGAGAAAGCCCAGCGTGCAGTACTAAAGGTCTTTACTTTTCGTCCTTCCCTCTTCCGACTGACCAACTTTACAAATATAATAAGGTTTTAACGGTATTAACAGTAAAACAGCTATTTATCATGAATATTCATAAACAGCATTCTGCTATCCCCTACTGCACTAAAGCTACTAACAAAAGCGCAAAATTATGGCCTGCACAGACTGTCCGAGTTTGACCAGAGCCCATTCTGTTCATCGTCAATCGTCTCAGTGATCCGTGCTTGTTCATTCAACATGTTTTTTAAGATCAAAATAATGAACTAATTCAAAATTTTATGGGCATTTATGTAAACTATTCTTTTGTTGATCAAAGGTTACCTTTTCAAATTTCACATTTTCATTAAACTACTGTTCACGATATCTCTTAACACTTACTTTTCTCGGGTATTTTTTTCGGATATACCAAGTGAAAACAGTACTATGCAAGTAAGCTGTGTTCGTCCTGTGCGTTATGTTTTTGACGTGACAATGTCTTATAATTCGATGGAGCCGGGTGCACGCACAAAAAACATGACGTATACGGCGTTACCTCGATGACCTCGATTTGAGGCGTCCCATTAAACTCAGTTGGTATAGCGGTGGACTGTAAAGTGGTTCAAATCCGGTTCGAAAGAGTTTTTTTGTATTTAATTTTTTAATGCATGCTTTAAAATGTGTTAATTATATTATGATATTGAATGAATATACTGTAGTAATTCATTCAAAATTAAATTAAATAAAATTAAAAAAAAATCTTTTGAAAAGTGGAACCATTCCATCAGTATTTTCTTATGACATACGGTAAGTCTTTAAGGTATCGAATCGTATACGGCATAAGGTAGGCTAGGCATATATGTAGGTACTTCCCCTTCAAGTCCCATAACTTCGGGACACCCTGTGTAAACTCCTTAGTTGTATAGGTGTCTATAGTGGAGGTTTATTGTTTTAGGTACACGGGAATATGATAAAAATTCAAAATAAAAGACACCTTATATTACTTGAATATTTTCGTTTTTTTTTTAGTATGTTCCACCAAATATAACTAACTGATTTTGGGTATGCTAGTAGCCAATACTAGAAGCAATACATACGATTTTTTTTATAGTTGTACTTCCAAAAAACTTGTTGATAAGAACTGTCAAAAAATAGATTGACATTTATTTCTTTTATTTTTCACATATAAAATATTAATAAAATTACAGGGTATACTCCCACTAAACCTTCATAGCTGTGATTTTGTTTCAATGCTCTAGCTGGTATGGATTAGAAGATACATGAGTTTGAAAAAAATGGGGATAAAAATACATTTTTGACATTATCTCTGTGACAGTTCAAGATAGAGGGCTGAAAGTTGGAGTGATTACTAGTTATGAGGCCACCAACAATTGACATTTACTAATTCGAATATTCCTGACAGGGGCCACACGTCCTTCCTTAGCCTGCTAAACCCTTTCTAGGCTTGTAGAAATAAATCTCAAATCCGTAGACTGTTGTTGTACATAATAATCCAAGTAATAACAATTATCAACCTGATGTTGAATTGTCTTTGGTGTTTTTTAAGCAATTCTTGGAAGCTTTTGTCGTCTTTCAGCAAGTTAGCGATGGCATCAATGTTGGAAACGAATTGTTTGAAGTCCTTCGAGGTTAACGCGCTCAAAACAATGTCTGCATAAGTAATACAGGTCGCAGTTAGGTGAAAACAGCATGCGTAGAGATATTCATTCTTTCCAAACTTATATATGGTTCAGACAAAAAGTAGCAGTTACCGAAAAAGATAAAATTAAATGCCATAATTAAGCACAAAAGTATTAATATAAATATATTAGTATAAAACGTGTCACACTCCATTTGAAAAATGAAAGGTTGCGAATTAATCCGAAGACATTTTCAAAAAACAAATTTTTATTTACAATATTTAGCTTTGAACATATTTAAATGGTGAAACGAACGACTGAAAAGACAAGAAAGTAGTCAAGACAGTTTGATGCCAGTGTTCATTTAATTTAGGCGCTGTAGAGTAGGTAACAAGTTACGTAGTTACATGTTAATTTTTTACGTTTTAAAAGTAGTTCACGGCAAATACTGAAATTGTAATTAAATTGAAACGCACAGTCCATCGACAACAGAAAGACGTATATAATTAAGTAGGTATATAATTTTATCATCAATATAAAACATAAAACAAAGTTTTGTTAAAAACACCATTTAAATACAACGCTAGAACGGCTGAAATAATTTGCTTGAAAATTGGTGAAGTGAAGAGACAGCCTAAAACCAGAAGACGGACAAAAGATACTTTTTATGTATCGCTCACTATCATTCACTAGTAAATCCTTAACGCCTTATTTTAATAAAAATAGGTAGTAAATATTATTTCGCTATTTTCCACGACATACACTAAACGACGTGGTTGAACTGCAGCAGCACGATGGTGTAGTTGGCGACGAGCGCGAGCACGTCCGCGAGCAGCGCCGTCTGCAGCGCGAGCGCCGGCAGCAGCCGCACGCGCAGCGGCGCCGCGCGCAGACGCCGCGCCAACGCCCGCGCAAAGCGCGCACACGATAACGCCTCCGCGCCTGGGACTGTGTATTTATTAGACAACATCACGCGGTACTTACGTTACTTTCGAGTTGGTATGAATACGTTTTTATTTTTTTATACTTACGCCCTGTTAGTAAGTTGTTTACTGCGCATAGGTTTTGGTACAGGTTTTCTGCGTAGTTCTGCGCACGCTGGCCAGCGGTTAGTATTAATATCTTCATCAAGACCAAACTAAATAGCTCAATCATGTTACTTCTCATACTGGATACTGTCGATATGTTCTGGAAACAAGCTTTCCATTAAAAATCATTCTTTCAAACCTAGCTAAGAACTATCGAGAGGAAATTAGTTTTTGCATGAAGAAAAAACTGTACACGATAATTCCGTACCGTTATATTATTCAACAATAATCGTTTTGAAGTACAAACTAACTATAAGAGGTAACATATTGAGTGACAAACTTAACTTTGCCACTATCACCATTATATCACCACTATATAGAACACTATTGCAATAATTACTTTTTGCCCTTTTAGTCCAGTCAGTCAAGACAATCAATTCACTATAATTCCAAAAGTTTTCAAACTTCGGTCTAGTGAATGGTACATTGAGACAACAATAAATCTCATTTTGCAACCTTGTCCGCAGTCCGGAACATTGTTAAAATTGTAATTTAATTAATTTTTGCTGTATGGTCGTGAAAAAAATTCCAAAAGTTCTGCAAAGCTGGAGTTGTGTTAAATATACTATTTTACATCACGTGTCAAATTTGCAACCAATTCAAGTGTACGGAACATTTTTTGTTATTAAAAATTAATGTTTTTCTTTATTAAATTGAAGGAAAACGTTCCAAAAGTTCTGCAAACTTGACACATACATCGGAAAAATATACCGAACGGTTGTATAAATTTGCAACCTTTTTGGTCGACCGGAACATGTTTTTTTATAATTCGTTTTAAATTCGTGGTCATTTTTTGAGCAAGGCTGTCTCGGAAAAATTACAAAAGTTTTGAAACTTGGTTGCAAACTTCGAAAACATCTATTCTGATGCATTTACAAATTTGCAAAAATTTTTTTTTACAATATCCTTATTATACCAGTATTGCATCAGAATAGATGTTTTCGAAATTTGCAACCAAGTTTCAAAACTTTTGTAATTTTTCCGAGACAGCCTTGCTCAAAAAATGACCACGAATTTAAAACGAATTATAAATAAACATGTTCCGGTCGACCAAAAAGGTTGCAAATTTATACAACCGTTCGGTATTATTTTACCGATGTATGTGTCAAGTTTGCAGAACTTTTGGAACGTTTTCCTTCAATTTAATAAAGAAAAACATTAATTTTTAATAACAAAAAATGTTCCGTACACTTGAATTGGTTGCAAATTTGACACGTTATGTAAAATAGTATATTTAACACAACTCCAACTTTGCAGAACTTTTGGAATTTTTTTCACGACCATACAGCAATAATTAATTAAATTGCAATTTTAACAATGTTCCGGACTGCGGACAAGGTTGCAAAATGAGATTTATTGTTGTCTCAATGTACCATTCACTAGACCGAAGTTTGAAAACTTTTGGAATTATTGTTAAATTTTCGATTTCGGATGTCAATTATGACTGGACTATTTGCGCCAGATACCATTCAAGGCGATGATTATTAGGTACTTACTCACCTAAAAGATTAATATTTTATAATCAGTTTTTTTTTTGTAATTGTGGGATACTTTGATTTTGTTACTTTAAGGTGTATAGTTTTATTTATTTAATCTGTTGTTGTTAATAAATTTATGGTGCATTACTTATCAAAATTTTATTAAAAGTGCATTTTATCAAATTCAAATTTCAAAAATAACTTACCGGATTTACCATAAAACCGATTCCTTGGTACAGTAGAGTTATGTAGTAACACGTGACTGAGCCTAGTGAAATGGCGATCTGGAAAATAAGTTATTTTATATATTACTAGCTTTTGCCCGCGGCTTCGCTCGCGTTAAGAAGTATTTTAAGGAAGTGGGGAGTTATGAAGAGACAAAAAGTAACCTATGTCACTCTCCATCTTTTTAACTATCTCGCTCGACCCAAAAAATCACGACAATCCGTCACCCCGTTTAGCCGTGAAAGACGGACAAACAAAACAAAAAAAAAACACTTTAAAATTTATAATATTAGTATGGGTGATAACTAGCTGTTGCCCGCGACTCCGTCTGCGTATTGTTCAATTCTATTTCAAATTTCAATCCTATTGAAAATACGCATTTGGCATGGTACTTAGTGGTTACGTGTTATTCTGTTACAGCCAGCAGTTTACGTATCAAATTTTATTAGAATAGGTGTGAAAAACAACACACACAGAAATTTTCGAAATAATGTCATTTTGTGTGATACGATATTATTATATTATACGTTATGTATATTAGCTAAAATTAAACATGGAGTTAAATTTTACCTGAATTCCAAAAGTCTCGTAAAGATTGTCACTGGCGCTCACCAAATGTTGACTTACATTTGCACATTTCTTTAAATCCTTTCGGATGTCTTGCATCTCATCGGCGCTCATAATTTTGTCTCGTTTACGCAATTTTTGTACAACAGCTGCCATTGACTCGTTTAAAAATGTCAAAGGAGCCGTAATCATTTTGATATACTCGAAAAATATAAAGCTTTCCCAAAAGTAACGAAATTGCATGCCCATTTGAAAAATGAATATTGTTACTAATGTAAATGATGGTACTAAAAACCCTAATTCGTAAATGTACGTCAAGGCACAGAACGACATTATCACATTAAACAATATGACCTCCCAGTAAAACATTCTCTGTTGTTTTTTAAAGGCAATTTTTCTCACAGTGTCTTCTTCATAGATCTGATAGACCGTGCCGACATTAAATACGAACTCTTTGAATTTATTGGAGTTAAGGAAACTCATAATACTGGCTGCCAGAGCGTTGATCACAGAGAGCAAAACGTACGAATACATAAATGCAAACGTGATGTTATCCATCTCAGATGAAGAGAACTCTAAAAAATTACTCTTTAAATGAAATACAAATCCCGCCAGTGTCAGACATGTTTCGATGCACACGCGAATTTTTACAAATATTTTCCTGTCATCTGCTAACAGCACGTAGTTCCGGTAGACACCCAGAATATTTTCTATCTGTGAAAGTATTTTGATTATATTCACTATACGCATTTTAAGGATCTTACGTCCGGACTATACGATTACGGTAACAGCATAAAGAACACTGTTTTTAGTTTGACAATGTAGTGAAATTAAAAATGATTATTAATCACTCAATTTCTGATGTCAGATAACGCAGCGCCACCACTATCAACGGATTACTATCTAATTACTTTCTAACGATCTTTATGTGACAAACCTAAAACTAAGTGCCTGAAGTTTTTGAATGAGTTATAAAAATGCATGACCTGTCATAGAAGTCAGTACGACTACCTACGCTCGGCGGTCGCCTCAGCTAATGGTCTCATAGCGAAGAGTCTCGACCAACATCTCAGAAGATTCTCGCTAGGGTTTGATGCAAAAGGCGGTGGTGCGCCTTTAAACAGCTCCTCAAGACCAGAGTTCCGAAGAAGAAGACTAAAGTCCCTCGTTCGTCAGACTGCAGCCCTAACTATCAATAGCTTAGAATTTGCCCCGCTACCCAACCCTAAGTTAAGTTTCTATAATAATTATCTGTATATTTTATGGTTTTCATTTATTTATTACTTTCGTAAAAATGTTTCAAAAAAGTTACCTAAATTGGAAATAAACATAAGAGCTGTAACACAAAAGAAGAGAAATATAACAAGAGCCTGAACTAGGATGCCCTATGTTTCAGGCAAAAAGGATCAAGTTTAATTACAAAGAGTAACTTAATATTATGTCAACTAAAGAAAGTTAAAATTATCAGTTTCATTAATTATCAACCATTTTTACTATTACAAATTACATTACACTTTAATTATAATCTATGAATATAAAACTAAAACGTCTAATTACATAACTATGGATAACAATAAAATTATATTCTTATTCTTACACTTACCATAAATTATTAAAGGCGATTTTGCGGTCCATTACCAAGGGAGACCACAATTATCCGTCTCCTATTAGTTTAAGTGACATAAGGGATTGCAGCGTGCTGTTTTAAGATTATACATACATACAGTCACGCCTCTTTCCCACAGGGGTAGGCAGAGACCACTTTGTTCCACTTGCTACGATCCTGGCATACTTCTTTTGGAAGCAAAAAGCTTGTGGGTGAAGACCCACATTCATTAGTCTCTTCATACATGCTCGTCGATTTCGGGTATTCTTGACCTGACCTGTTTCTAAAACGTCCGCGATTTGGTCACGGAACGTCCGTCTAGGTCTTCCCCTTCCAACACACCCTTTCACACTTCCAGTATAAATCTATGTAGTGTGTAGAAGATTGAAGAAGATTTTAAGATTACGTTTAAAATAAATAGCTGCCGGAGTAGGATTTCACAATAATATGATCTATGTGTATAGGAAATTACTAGGATATCGACAGGAATGGAAATAATACAAAAGCCAAAGGTAAAAATGTTAGGTAATGTTACGAATTCTTCCGATCGGGACGATGTCGTGAAAAGCACTAAAACTAAAACCGTTTAATACTACAAAGACGGGAGCCGCCAGTGATTGATGTCGCAAGGGTGCTCGATTACACCAAACAGCCCTAAAATCATAAAAAACACTAAAAATATTTTTTTAATTGAAAAAGAGAGCGAAGAGAGCCGAGGCGCGCAGTTCGCGTTTAGCAGCAGCAGCTGCCGCGGCTCCTAGATGAAGGGCTACGAATTAGTCCGAAACATGTCGAGCTAAACACGATTTATAACGTGAGTTATCCGTATTTTATAAGATAAAGTTTGTTTACTTTAATTTAAGTACCTAAACCGACACAGTATAGGCTGTGGTATAGGTCTATTGTCACTTTTTTTTAATCGTATACTACAGACGAGAACCATTTCGTACAGAATTCGAACGGTCATACAGCCAGATTCTGCCAAAAAGGTTCAAACAACAAAAAATACATATTGAATAATGCGTTGACATTACATCCAAAGTATTAAATTTATTGAGTTTCATGCATTACTATAATTTTGAATTTAAAAATTGGCATTTACCTACTTAAGTTTTAATAGTTGATTTGTCCATGACCACTTTTTTCCGAAGGGATGTTGAAACTTGGTGAACCGCAAAAAAATAGAGAAAAAAAACAAAATTTCCTTAGTTTACTACTAAAATAAAAAAAACACTAAATCCATACGTGTATGTTATCTACGGATAGGTCTTAGAAAAATAGCCTTGAGGTTTTTAACATTGTAAGAGTACTTACTAACTCTCACATTTACTTGATAGATTTCTTGATAATAGTTTGAACACGAAAGACGATTTCTTGAGATGAAATTGATTTATTTTAACTTGATAGGTGTACACACTTATTATAGAGTAGCGAACGTGATTCAGTTGAAGATAATAATAAGTACGTAATAAGCTAATTGCGAAACTTTATACAAATAGAATGCTGATGGTGTATAGGTAAATGATTGTTTAGACGAATGTGCAATTTACTTGTACAAACATCATCTTTTGTTTGCATCATACATAGTTTGCGCCAGAAATATACTGTATTTTTTAAAAACTACTTACATTACCAAAATTCTTACACCGAAAATTTGTTTAAATAGGATCTAGTAAGTAGTTCATATTTAATAAATTGTAAGCCGCAATTTACCTTTCATTTTGCCTGATCATTGGTACGAAACCTTAGGTGGGTATACCTTACCTCTTACCTCAAAATAATGTTCTCAGAAAAATCTACTACACTTCATTCACTAAACAACGTGGTTGTACTGCAGCAGCACGATGGTGTAGTCGGCGACGAGCACGAGCACGTCCGCGAGCAGCGCCGTCTGCAGCGCGAGCGCCGGCAGCAGCCGCACGCGCAGCGGCGCCGCGCGCAGACGCCGCGTCATCGCACGCGCCGAGCGCGCGCAAAACCCCGCCTCCGCGCCTGGGACTGTGTATTAATTAGGTATAATGATTCGACCCACTTATGTTACTTTAAAAAAAATGTAAAAAAACTAAGAAGAAAAAATCGTGAAGAGTTGAATTAGATTAAAAGAAGAAGAAAGACTTTTATTAATACAATTTGACACAAATGAAACATATTTGTTGATTTAATCTAAAAATACGCCTTAACCCTTAATTTGGCAGCATTAAGAACAAAACTTGCGTTCAAGCCTCATTGTCCCGTTGACATCCTACAAAAAATGATGTATGGCACACCGGACACTGCCAAATTAAGGGTTAAACAAGTAACAACTTAATGCTGTTGTTAAATTCTAAGTCAGTTTGCATGAGTTAAATAAATTATTAAATTCTTAGCCAAAAAGCGCCAAAAGGGCCGCACTCAGCATAATATTGCGGCAAGCCGTAATGCTGAATTTCAGTGCGACCCCGTAGGAATGAAACTGACATTCTAATTTGCCGTAAAGCGGTTACCTAATTTGATAACTAGAAACTGCAGCAGCCACATTAGGCTGTACAGTTTTAGACTAGAGAAAATTTCTCGGCGAATGATAGGTACTTTTATACATGATGATGATGAATCGATACGATAGTGTAAACACTGATTCAACATTAATTAAACACGTTGTTATACTTACGCCCTATTAGTAAGATGTTAACTGTGCAGATTTTTCTGTGTAGGTTTTCTGCATAGTTTTGGACTCGCTGGCCGGCGATTAGTATTAACATCTTCATCAATACAAAGAGGAATAGATCAATCATGTTGGTTCTCAGGCTGACTACCGTCGGTATAGTCTGGAAACAAGATTTCTTTCAAACCTATCTTAGAACCACCGAAAGGAAACTGTTAAATTAAGAAGAAGAAAATGATGTAACTTTGACTTTTGTTTTAAATAAGACGCACCTTTCATTTATGAAGAAAATTTATAAAATTAAAATATCGACTTGTTTGACAAAGAATGTCTAATAAATAGTTTATATTTGATTGAAAGAGTAACAATGTTCTTACTGTGTATACGAGTATAAACTTGGTTGTGTTCACTTAGAGATAGGCAAATGAGATGGAAATTTGATTTGTTTAAAACTCCTTAACTGTAATAATTCATGAGTGGGTACTCTCAAAAAAAGCTTAACCTTAGTTATTGTCATACTTTGAATACCTACCCTTGACATGAAAATAGTACATTATCTACATTTATAATATCTGAAACAAGTACCTACAATATGGTGTTTTTTATAGAAATTCTTAGTACAACCCGTACGAATTAACTGTGCACCTCGCGCTGTGACGCGCAGTAATAGCAACAGGAGATTAAAAGTATTTAGAAGATGGAAATGCGCAACGGTAACAAAGATGCTATCGCTACTGAGCGCTTGCGGCGAATGCGGGGCACCGCGCGGGGCAGCAAGAGAGGGGTCGCATTCCAGCGGAGTGCACAGTTAATTCGTACGGGTTGTAGGTACAGACATTGTAATTTCATTAAGTATAGTTATTTAAATGTTGATGCGTTGTTACAGTACCTATTTACTTCTATACACATTGTTAAATAAACTCAAGCCGTCACCACAAATTGTGATACCGTTTGTATTGAGAACTACAATAAACAGTAATAAGTGGTGATGGGGTGATGATTTCCAGTTTTAACTTTGAATTTTTGAGAAAAATTTAAAGTACGTAAGTATGAAAAAAAAACTTACCGGATCTATCATAAAACCGATGCCTTGATACAGTAATGTAATGTAGTAATATGTGACTGAGCCTAGAGAAATGGCGATCTGGAAAATAAGTTATTGTATATGATAATTATCTGTTTCCCGCGACTTCATCTGCGTATAATTCTATAATTTCAGGATATAAAGTAATCCATGTGTTAATACCTGCGTAGGTACCAAAATCTTATCAGAATTGGTCCTGCTGTATGTCCATAATAAAGTAATAAAACACACGCACACAAAATTTCGCCTTCACTTTTGTGTGATAGGTACTTATAGTTTGCGTTCAATGAGAATAAAAGAATGGAGGATATTTCACATTAGTCAAAAAAAAAGTTTTACCTGAATTCCAAAAAACTGGTAAAGATTGTCACAGGCGCTCGCCAAATGTAGACTTGCTTTGGCGCATTTCTCTAAATCTTCTCGGATGCCTTGCATCTCACCATCGTTTGTAACTTTGCCTTGTTTACGTAATTTCTGTACAACAGCTGCCATTGACTTATTTAAAAATGTCAAAGGAGTAATTATTATTTTAATGTACTCTAAGAATACAAAGCTTTCGAAAAAGTAACGAAATTGCATGCTCATTTGACTAATGAATGTTATTACGAATGTAACCGGTGGCATGTAAGACAAAAATTGGTAAATGTACGTCGAGGCCCAGAAAGACATTGTCACATAAAACAATACGACCTCCCAGTAAAACATTCTCAGTTGTTTTTTAATGGCATTTATTTTCAGGGTGTCTTCTTTATATATCTGGTAGACAGCGCTGACATTAAACACAAACTCTTTGAATTTATTTGACTTAAAGAAACTCATTATAAGGGCTATTAAGTTGTTGATCACAGCGAGCCAAATGTATGAATACACGAATGCAGACGTGACGTTATCCTTTCCAGATGCACAGATTTTTAAAACATTACTTTGTATAACAAATATAAGAGCTGCCAGTGACAGAAATGTTTCGATGCACAAGTGAATTTTTACGAATCTTTTTCTAAGATCGCCTAATAACACGTAGTTCCGGTAGACGCCCAAAATATTTTCTATGTGTGAAAGTACTTTGATTATAATATTTATGTTATGCATTTTAAGGATCTCACGTTCGGACCGGTTATGGTAACAGCATAAAGAATACTGTCCCTACTTGAACGAAAAGTTGGGTATTAATCACTTAATTTCTTGAAGTCCGACAGCACTGCGCCACAAATGCGATTAGTATCTATGTATATATCGGCGGCTCGAGGCATTTTAGTGGCATCTGACGTTTCTGACAGACTAGTGATGTGACAATATTATTCTGTATAAGTCGAGTAATAAAAGCCAATTGAAAATACTTTTCAATAATTTCTTATAAGTATGTACCTACTTACATTTATGGCCTTTATGATAGACAATCAATATCTGCTTTAAATTTTTAATATTCAACTCATCATAAACAACGTTATTAGGTTCGATTTGAAAAAATACATTTGGTGCAAGAAAACGTATTCGACTTCGACTGATGTCATGTGTAAATAAAGCATTCTTCTTTGATGTTGCAGTGTATTTATGTCTTTCATTTTAAACTCTTCAGCATGTAATAAATTAGAAGTAATATTTTTGATCGTTACATATTTTGCGGTAATGCCTTTTTAACCTTTAGGTTTTTTTTTTAATTTGGTTTCAATTCTAAAATCGATCTGTAAAGACTTCTTTAGTTTGAGACTTCTATCTTCTAATTCTTTCATTGGCGTGGCCAGGGAACCAAAATAACCATTGAAAAGACTTATTTCTCGTTTTAAATAATAATCACAAAGGTATGATGAATTTGTCATAATCTGTGTTCAGGTCTAATCTGATACCTGTGATATTTTATCGATATGGAAATATAGAAAAAAAAACATGCAACATCACTAGTGCCACCAAATTGTCATGAGCCGCCGATGTATGCTAACAACTTTTTAATAATTTTTATGTGACAAAATAATAAATAATGTTAAGTGCTAAGGTCTATAAACAGTAATAATTAAACAACATTATAATCATTGACTAGAACCTAGAAAAACTTATCCTCACAATCTGAAACACATTCTTTTATTTACTCTCGTCACTTACACTGATTACTCCTATCCCATGCCATAAATTATGATGACGATGCTTGTATTTCTACAATTTCTCTGATAAACACTCTTCTCTGTGTTGATCGTGCTACGCTAATCTTCTAAAAAACTTTTAGTCATCACATACATAAATATTCTCACGCCTGTATTCCCAAGAGGGGTAGGCAGAGCACATGAATTCAAAAATCCAGTGTCACGTTTAGCAATTTCAGCAGGGTAACCAGATGGTTAAACGTGATATTGCAGTGACAGGTTGCTAGCCCATCGCCTACAATACACTAACCCTTTCCCAGAGTCGACTCTTACGACACCCACGGGAAGAAAGGGGGAGGTGCTATTCTAACCCGGCACCACACGGGGAAATTTTAGTCATCGATTTTAGTTATCTGTACCTACTAATATTATAAAACGGAAGAGTTTGTTTGTTTGTTTGAACGCGCTAATCACAGGAACTACTTGAAAATTTATTTTTGTGTTGGATAGACCATTCATCGAGGAAGGCTTCAGGCTTTATATTATATTCATTATAGTTTATAACATCACGTTGCAACCAATAAGAGCGAAGAGACACAGAAAAATGTTGAAAAAACGGGGGAAATTACCCAAAGTCACTATTCCACGCAGACGGAGTCGCGGGCACAGCTAGTTGAATATAAAGCTATTCCTTGACATGAGCCTACAAGAAAACTAAGTAAGTCCAAAATTAAATAGTTGCATCACTTTACTAGACATCATACGGATAAAGCCCGTCACAGACTACGCATATACGATAATATTTTATCTGCGTATAAATATACGCTGTGTGTGTTAGCTCATTGAATTGTATAGGGAGCGATATTGACAGATATCTGTTCAGTAACAAATATCTTACCGTATTTGCTTAGTGTGTGAGGCGCTTAAGGCCGTTCGATCAATTCAATCAATTAATAAACAGTGATCAACAATGATCTTAGGGACGCATGGAGATGTAACAACGAAATTAATACCAAATACTGAGGTCTTTAAACACGTATTTAAGAGGTACGGCTGTATTTTTAACGGAACCCTTCGTGCGTGAGTTCGACTTGCACTTCACTTGTCTTTATTGCTTTCTCTTTTCGGTAGGATTCAAAAGCAAGGACAGTATTGTTTGTTACGGTCACAAAAGAAAATAGGAGTCATCTTAAGCCAGTTTAATCAAAACAATAATGAAAATTTTAGATTCCAGACACTTTGATCAACTAACCTGCAACAAAACTTGAAGGCTCTGAGAAGGAGACTTGAGAACAGCTACAAAGCGGAGGCAGAGGTGAAATTGAAGCAGATGGCAATTAAGGAATCCCAAGACATTATTTATCAACGAGTCGTAGGTATATTAATCCAAGGTTCCGTATAAGGGTCTCCCCACATTAGTCGACGCCTTTTCGGCAAAATGCGGGTAGTAAAAGCGTTATGTCAACGCAATAAGGGCGAACAAGACGTCAATCGGCTCGGCTCGTTCGACCGAGAATGGCCGAGCCAATTCACGTCTTGTTCGCCCTTATTGCCTTGACATAAAGCTTTTTCTACCCGCATTTTGCCGAAAAGGCGTCGACTGGTTTGGTGAGACCCTAAGTCTACTGTCTGTAAAAGACAAGTACAAAAATCTGGTATGGCATTTATATTCCTGATCTTGGGCATTATTATGTTTATTAAACACATCATCATACCGCTAAATGCTCATAATTAAAATTATTCAGTTGTGTTTTTGTAAATACTTACTTAAAAGTGCGTTTTGGAGAGCATACTGTTTTCTGAGCAATCTTTTTGTCTGGTTCTGCAACTGCTGGCTAACTGCCACGACGAGAATCTACGTCACTGTGTAGGCAAGCAGCAGATTCATGGTGTGGGGCATGAGAAATGCTGAATTATATGTCTGATAAAAAAATATTAATCTCTATGTATAAAAAGTCTAAGCAATATAAGACATAAGAACGTGTACGATATTATTCATATTATTTACGCTCATAACTAAAGCTTGTTTTGTATACCGTTCTAGATGTTTAATGAACGTTTGAATAATAACGAAGAATAAAATCAATGTCATAAAATTTAAGTTCAAAAAGCATTAAAAATTTACGCCTAATACACAAACAGTTTGTTTTCTGTATACATTAGGCATTTACAATTTACATCACCTACCTTCCTTGCACCAGCTATTTTTCTATGGAGGTCTCGGTTCTAACCTACTTTTCTGTCAAGTTTGTTTTCTTTAGGGGTTGCAGTTCTAACCTAACCTACTTTCCTGTCAAGTTAATTTTCTGTAAGGGTTGCAGTTGCAACGTAACTTAACGTAGGTACTTTACTGACAATAAATATTTTGTTTTCTGCAGGGGTTGCAGTTCACCTAACCAAACCTATATTTCTGTCAGCGATTTGTTTTGTATATGGGTAGCAGTTACTACGTATTAGGTATGTTATACGCTATTATGTATGTTCGCGTTATGTTATGTTAATGTATAAAATAAACAACCTTCGAGGTAAATTACATTAAACGCGTATTGGTGACCGGTAATGTATCAATTCCAACCTCACCCGAAAGACCTTGTCCTGTCTAAACTCTGAATATAAAGTTCGAATTTGTGTAATTAAAAATTATAATTTATGTATATTTTATAAAGCAAAGTGTTCATTACTATAATGCTTTATGTATTTTATGATCATACAACATTCTCGGTCTTTATTTTGTCGCTTATGTAAATAGTTCTAATGGTGTCCCGACACAGAAACAGGTGACATACAGGATGTTCCCTGTAACAGGAGCAATAAATTTAAATGTAGACTATTTGACGTATCAGTAATTAACCCCAAATGGTTTTAATTAATTAAAATGTTTTTTTTTTTCAAATTTCCTTACAAAATAAATCGAGCCAGCAATACTACCCATACATAGTGTCCAGTGGTAGTATTTGACATTGGCATTATCGATCGTTTCTATAATATTGAAAAACCTACTAAATTCACCAATATTGTATAACTAGCATATTGCAATATGCAGATATCAGTATCACATAAGGGTCACCTTAATTAGTAGGTGTGAACGTACGATATGCGAAAGAACTACATGAATAAAACACTATAAAATAACTTCAAACTGTTTATTTCTAACAAAAGCATAACCCTAAACACTGGTAACAATTATGTTTTTCTCACCGGGTCACCTTTTAAACACTACACTGGAACCTTAACTGTTGTAAAGATGTTTCTTTAGCATTCGTTGCTTTGAGATGATAGCAACTTGGTACAGTCAAGGACAAAGATATATTAACAATCAATGTGAAAGAAAATAAGATAGTAAAATAAAATTAGAAAGATATACATGGTGCTCGTGAGCATTGCGAGAGATTTCAACCACGAATTCCAGAGGCTATAAGAAGTAATAAATGTTATAATGAACTTAGGTCGACGTCGAAAATCGTGTTTCGACCTAAGTTCATATAACATTTATTACTTCTTATAGCCTCTGGAATTCGTGGTTAAAATCTCTCGCAATGCTCACGAGCACCATGTATACTCATCCATGTGGACAAAAATATTTAAACATCATTGAACTCAAAAATATGTATACAGCAAGTTCAAAAATATGTTTACAATCAAAATGACATAATTAAGTATCCAGCAAAATTGTAATTGGCGAATAGCGACTTTAAGCTCTAGTTACACGAAACAAATTTGAATAGGACGCTTTGACAATTCACAAAAACAGTGCAGACTTGTCATTGTATATGTTTGTCTCAAGTTTCGATGTGTCGCGTCGTTATTGAAAATATGCACATAGAATGCTAAAAATTTAAAAATTAAACGCTCGGATTTGCAATAAAAAAAAATAGATTGTACGACTAGAGCATAAAATAGGTTTTATGTTTGAGTTTGACACTCTGTTATAAGCTTTTATTGCAAATAAATAAAGCAAGGATTAAGCAACCTACAAAAAAAATTGTAGGTAGGTATATGCTTCTAGCATTTGTTTTGCTTTGTGTTAGCAGGTTTAATAATGACAGGTTGCTAGCCTATCGCCGAAAATATTCCTTATTTCCTTAGTCGCCTTTTACGACATCACGTAAGAAATGGAGAGGTGTTATTCTTAACCCGACACCACACGGTAAAGCAACAATTAAAATAAAAGCAAAAATAAAGCAACAATTCTATGTTTAATGTAGTAAGTAATGGGGTACAGGTTCCTTTTAAGGTTTTTTTCATTTTTAATCAAAACCACTCAATGGACTATCCGTTAATCGAAAGTAACCAATATGCATCTCCCTAACTCGAAATCATAAGACAGTGAAATTATACCTCTGTTGGTGAAGACTTTTCACTTTGAAGTAGCTGGCCACTTGGGTATGAATTGATTTCTTAAATGCAACTTTACGTCGTGTTGACTGTTGATAATATGAAAGTATACATATTTATGAGACTTACGATGTCCCTAAATTTATGCGTTGATTGATGAGGACATAATATTATTGCTGTTGTTTACATACTTATTTTGCAAACAACGTATACATATTTAAAAATTTATGCACATTTTGATGTTCCCTAATTTATGTCCATACAAGTGACACCCTTTTTTGAGACTTTGTGGTGTTTACATATTTTTGCCCTTGACTGTACATACGATATTCATTCCTTGAAGTTAACTCTATGTTCGCTTTACATTTCATTTGCACTTGTTTCGTTATGTACTTATCACGTACCTTGATAACACTAGTCACAATCATGTTTCGTAATCGTTTAAGTTATTTTATTATTTCCATTGGGTTTCTTTTTATTTACCGACTTGACGTAAGTACATTGTCAATGTAAGTAATAGTTTTTTTTTTATCTTTCCATTACGGGAAATGTCAATGAAATAGAGTATTATACAAGACTAACCCTAAAAAGTTTGTATTTACCATTGTGTGGTTTATAGCTTATTAATGCTTAAAGTAGTTAAAAACAGTTAGTTACAGCATGAACTTTTCGAGTATTAATAAAATATCAAGCATACCTAGGTACAGTTTGTATCAGTTGTGAACAAAAGGTTTTTTTTCATCACACTTGCTCGTCAATGGTGTTTAAAATGTAAAAATAAAAGTTCAGCTATTAAAACTTAAAGGCCAATTTTGAAATGCAAAATTAATGTATGTATTATGAAACTTTATTAATTTAAATACTTTGGATGTATGTCAACGAGTTAATATGCATTTTTTTTTAATTAGTTTGAACCTTTTTGGCAGAATCTGGCTTTATAACCATTCGCATTCTGTACGAAACATAGTTCTTGTCTGTGGTATATGGTTAAAATAAGTGACAATAGACCTATACGCACTGACAGCAGTGACAGCGCAAGCAGAACGGCGCGGCGCGGCGCGTCATGCATTTTCTTTAATTTTTAGTTTTTCCTCGCAAATGTGATGAAAATCATTGTGTGTATCACGGGCAGTAAAATTACAAACTCGAGTCATAAAAGTTTCTAACAGACTCTTGTTGCTGATTTCTACTTTACTCCCTCGTTTCACAATGCACTATTTCGATTATGCACAGTTCGAGGATCTACATTATGTATTGTGACCAACATCTCTCTCGTCATTCACTTTAGGGATTGATTAGTCACGCGAAAGCATTTTACTGAAATGCTCAGGATCACCATAGCTTTCTCCCGTCAAGCCCAAGCCAATTCTAATTAGGCTGGTCGAAATACGGTGTTCGAAGGCACCCTCAACCTCCGACTATCTCTAGAACACTTGCCTTGAAAATTTCCTTTCACACCCTTATTTCATTAATTATCTCTACTTGCGCAAGCAAATGCAACACAAAATTTGATTTAATGACCAAATGGTATTTTTTTACAACACACTGTAAAAACCAATCTCATAATTATTTCAATAACAGGTATACTACACTAGAGTATGTTGTTAAACTGCAATAAAACGATGGTGTGGTTGACGACAAACGAAAGGATGTCCACGAGCAGCGCCATCTGCACGGCGGCCGGCAGCAGCCGCACGCGCAGCGGCGCCGCGCGCAGCCGCCGCGCCAGCCCCGCCGCTGCGCGCGCGCACGCGGCCGCCTCCGCGCCTGGAACTAAACAATACTCAGTACTAATCCGTTTATTGTGTCCCACTGCTGGTTCCCATGTTCTTCAATCACCCCTCTTACGGCCGCTCAAGCAATTAACAACAGTGATCAACAATTATCTCAGGAACGCTTGGAGATATAACATCGAAATTGATACCAAATCTTAGCTGAGAAAAATCAAAATAACTTCGCGATGACCAACAATCACGCAATTTGGCTTGAAATAACATCGTCGTGGAACACTGGTAAGGGAAACAAAAAAGGAATCAAAGATTTGTATTTACATCGAAAAATTTTTGCAGTTCACTAACTTTACAGCCACTGCACTGCCTATGACACTTCATAGCCAACTAGCGGCCGCCCGCGACTTTGTCCGCGTAGATTTCGGTTACTTGCTTAACACTTATCGTCATATTTTGGACAAATCACACAATGTCTTCATAATTATGTTTGTTTTTCAATTTGTAAATACTCACTTTTCAGTAGTACGTTTTGGAGAGAGCATAGTTTTCGGAACAATCTTTTTGTCTCGTTCTGAGTCTGCTGGCCGACTATCACAATCAGTAACGACATCACTGCGTAGACAAGTAGCAAATGCAAGATGTAGGCCAGGCCGATTAATGCTGAGTAAAATGTCTGACAACAAATTAATTAATCTGTACAAATTATTAAAAAATAAATCCTTTTTTCCCTAGGGCAAGCACAAGCATCATGCGGAAATGGGTCGATTTCGCAAACTCTTTATTTATTGCGATTGTTACTCTTAAGAGAAGGTTGTTTGAAAGAAAATGAATACACGTACAGCACACTTAGTCACCTTAGTGCCTAAAGATATATTAAAAAGCATACTTATTTTGTTTCAGAGCTTCATAAAAAATCAACAGTAATACGGAACTAATTCAACCATTATGACAATCCTTAACGGTTTTTTTAATGAAAGTGAATTTAACTAACTTTGAAACACATCTTTTGTTTAAGTCTAGTGGTTAATGGGATACAATTTAGCATAAAACTATCTTTTCTTACCTGTTGATTAAACGTTATCACGGAACTTATACCAATGTATAAGAATACGATGTAGTAAATTGTCGATGCACCCAAAGATATGGCAATCTGTGAACAAAAAACCATTTGATTATTTATAGAAACGAATTCGACCTATACTTAAATGCTTCCGCGTACCTACCTAGTTGATTTTAATTAGCAACGAACATAAAATAATACAAATACTACTACCTACTACCTACTTATGCCTAATTTTATAAAGAAAAGAAACCAAAATATGTCAATTTCTTTCACAAAAATTTCGGTATCGAGATTAGGTACGTGAGCACGTTTTCTCAAAGAAGGAAAACAGCCCGATGCCGATGATAACGAAAATTTTGTAACATGAGACAACATAGGAGCAATGATATCCACTCTAAGCCCAGAGCATCCTCACTGACCGCCTTTGTCTGTATGGTTCTGAGAATTCCGAAAACTTCAAGCGAAGATACTACCGAGGTCGAAAGGCGAGATGTTGGGGTGCTGAGTGTTGGCAAGAAAGACAAAGTGTGCTGTCTCGTGACGTGATCCAACTGTACAGTTACGAACCGGGATTGTTGAGCCACTTGCCACTGTTCGCAATTTAGACGTGTAATCAGTGACCGATGTGAAGGACTAGATGTCAGCTATTGAATTAGTATTACACGACCAAGTTACAAACATAGTTAAGTGGCTCAACAATCCCTGTTCGCGATGGTACTGGTGATTAACCGTAGTTTTCATTTAGGCTGTTGAGGTCAGTCAAGGTGGAAATGTTTTGTTGAGATGTGCCCATCCCTAACAACTTAGGAACTTCCAGAGCTTGAAAGAAGAGCAGCCATCTATGGACTAAAAAATATGGTGACATTTAGCGTCCCTACAGCGACGATTGTCCTCCAAAGAATCACTGCACCTTAAGCTCTGTTCCACTTGCCGCCATGGACTTGATTTCCGGCGTCAGCCATGGCGCTGGGTTATTCAAATCGCGGAGGTCTAAGTGGAGCGCACCAGTCTAAGAGCTCCAGCAGTGCTCTATTAAAAATCTCAAGCAGGTCAACATCAGGAAGAGCCTAGAGGACACGCTAGTCAACACTGCCCAGGCCGGTATAAAGAGCCTGAAGATCTACATCTAAAAAATTTCTGCGCAGTACAGCCTACGCTTTGGTGGATGGATTTGAAATGGTGCGTATATTAAATCGTGGTTTGAGAGCGGCGGCTTTAAATTGGCCATAAGAAGTGACATAACCAGGTGAGCCTTTAGCTATTGAACGAACATTTTGAGATTTTTTGTGTCATAGGAAGATATAGAGCCGCCACACACCAACATGAGGTTAAATAGGCAATTACTTTGTCACTCTGCGACCTTACAACTCTATTGAAGACGTGAGTGGATAATATTAGTATTTTTCGCTATAATTTTTTAGGTATTTAAGCCACCACAGTCTGAAGAAATGATACCACTGCATTTCTTTAGCACATTTTAACACTACCGAATTTACGGTCTACTATTTATCCTGACATGAAGCAATAGAATCCTCATAAAGAGATTCTTTACTCTAGCGGTTTAGGTACTTAACTAAATGTAAAAACATGATGTCAGATTTCATGGCTCCTCTACATGATGGGCCATCATGATGGTCCATCGTAGTGGGCCACCATATAGAGGGCGTAGTGGCGTAGGCTGGCTAGTGGCGCGTACGATGGCGGCGGAATGGCCGCGGTGTTGGTTTTCGCCTACACATCAAAGGTAGTAGGCCAGAACAACTGAACATCGCCATTGTGTAGATCCTTTTCATCCATCGCATGGCCATTTTGCTGGACAAGCGCTGGCCCATCATGTAGAGGAGCCATCAAAGGTTAAAAAGGTTTTTTTACTACCCACATTTTATCGGATGTTCATGTAGTTCAGCAGAGGAGGAGAGGAGTTGTTTGTGGTAGGTATACCTAAACTTAGACCAACAGAATATTTTTTACTTTTCCCTTCCTTTGCTATTTGAACATCCGATAAAATTATTACAACCCGTTAACCTGTCAAATCTGACAACTAAAGTTTGTTGTCATTTAGTTAGTACCTCAACCGCCAGAGTATAGTGCCCGTATTAGATTAGGTACTGTTAGTATAACTACTTATTTTTATTTATCTTATCGCTGTACAATTGTAGCTTATCGTTGTACCTGAGCTCCAAAGCAGTCACTGAGATGGTCACCAGCCGCCACCAGCAGCCGACTCGCCTCGCCCCACTTCCCCAACCCCCCGCGCAGCCCTCGCAGCCCCATGCCCTGCCCTGTCTTGTGTCGTTCATTGTTCACTCTTCGAATAGCCACATTAATGGAGTTGCTCAAAAATGACAAGGGTGTAACAATAAGCTTCATAAATTGCAAAAAAACAAAACTCTCATAAAAATATCGGCACTCTTGATAGGTTTGCAGTACAATTTGTAACTGTAACATTGCTGGCAAATTGTCATTGAAGAATATAACGCTACAATTATTCAGCACTATTGAAATGAGAGCCACAATGAGCAGTTTAACGTCTGTATAAAACTTTGCGCGTTGTCTTTTCGTATGTGTATGAAACGACAAGTTGTTGATAAACAACTTATTAACTGCGTCAACGCTGTTCGCGAACTCCTTGAAGCTATTGCCGTTCAAGAAACTGAGGACATAAGCCGAGACGAAGCGGGCAGACGAAAAGAGTACAAAGGTAAAAGTTACGTTAGGAGATGACAAGACGCTTACGCCTCGCATAGACAAGTTTGTCGTGAAAAAAATAAACAAATATACTTTGAAGGCCAGTAGTATACATAAATCGACACAAATACGCAATTTTATCAGTCTAATTCCATTTCTTTTAAAGGAAGAAGAATTCCGGAATATGCCCAAGATGTTTTCAACTAGAACGATTGCGTTTAATATTTTATTTTCTGTCATTTTTTTGCGTAAATATAGATTTGTCGTGCCCACGTTTGTAGTAGCCAGCAGGGCATAGGCGAGAGATTAAAATTAATTACTTTTATGTTATTGACATAATTAAAGTTTCATTGTTAACAATGGTGGAAAACAAAATACCTACGTTCATTAATTAAACTAGTAAGTACTTGTTTGTAAGTTATTACTTCAGTACTGTAGTAGTAATTGAATTGCGTTTAAAATAAAACCTCCATGTTTTTAACGTGTAAGTAACAAACGACTAATTGTAAGTAAATAAGGCTTAAGCTGTGCTTTTGAAGACAGGCTAGCAACCTGTCACTATTATGATTATGCTAAAAGTAGCTATGAAACGTGAATGAATGACGTCTAGAAACCCCAGCAGCTGCTACCCAAATTTGGAGCGTTTCAGATCTGACTGATGAGATTTATCTAAAAACGGAGATGAATGGAAGGAAAAAGGGGTTTCTTTGCCCATCAGGGAACACTTTATAAGCTATTAAAAAAAACTTATTCACAAATAACAAAAAACTCTTAAGCTTAACGCTCTTAACACTAACAAAAGAAAACTCTCTCTCTCGAGTTGTCCCTGGTTCAAAAATACCCATCATATCGGCCGCGTTGGATAGCGGATAACCTTTAAGGTAAAAATGCCAATGCTCGACGCCTTGACGCCGAGTAGATGACACCCATCTGTCACCTGTCTTACTATGAGATTGCACACTTGCAAATTCCAAGTGCCAAGTATTGGATCAGTGTCGAGCATAGGGACGTTTACCTTATATCAAGTAGCATTGACAGAATAAGGTGTTGCACAGACGACAGACTATCCGCGACGCACTCTTTGTATAGTCTGTGAAAATAGAACCTATGGAAATACATGCAGTAACGCACACGACGCACAAAAATTCCGGCGCACAATGCATACAATCCATGCAGGCTTTTTGTGTGCCGCAGACTCGATCGCACAAAAAGTCTGTCGTCAGTGCTGGGCCTAAACGTGGTAAAGCATTCCTTTGTCGAGTAACTTGACGTTTACTGTAAATGGGATCTATCAGGAATCAATTAGTCGATGGTGCCAACCCAGTAGTTTTCCAATTCTCTTTATACTATGATTAACATAATTTTAAACAAAAAAAAACGACTTCAAATTAGCAATATTTTGAAAGTATTCCGTTTACTGAATGTAAAATCTTGACTTCATCAACAAATTACCGAAAACGCCGTACATCTCCATATAAAATTTGAAGAGTTCCCTCGATTTCTCCAAGATTCCATCATCAGATCCTGGTTTCGTGCCAATGGGACCAATTTCGAGTTATACCCTTTCGATTAAAAAAAAAAGTTTGAAATCGGTCCACGGGTCTCCGAGATATCGAGTAACATACACACAAAAAAAAAAAAAAAAAAAGTAGGTCGAATTGAGATCCTCCTCCTTTTTTGAAGTCGGTTAAAAATTATCTAAATATTACCTAAAGCGGAACGATACTTGTTCTAAGATTTGATTTCACTTAATATCTGTTTCAAAATAATAGTCCTTTATTAGGCTCATCCCTTTGTATCGACTCTAGTTATATTTCAGAAGCAATTAATTATAAACCGTTCCCAGAGTTGACGAAAACATACATTGGTGCGAAACAGCACGAGAAAGATTATCTGTCTTTTTCTGACTCTTCTAGTTAGACAGTGATAGGTATAGTCTTCGAACAACGGTTAGCCGTACTAGATTTACTCTGGGATCTGTGAAGCGATTCAGGTAACACTTTATTTGATTGCTCTCGGCATCTCATTGTTTCATGATTAGGTATCTTGCTTCGATGAGAATAATCTTCACTTAACTATAATTTGTGTAATAACTTTCATGAATTATTCTTCTCTTAATTTTCCTTTCCACATTAATTTTATTAGTCTCTTCATGTTTTTATTACATGGTCGTCCATTTCGGGTACTCTTGACCTGACCTGTTTCTAAAACGTCCGCGATTTGGTCACGGAACGTCCGTCTAGGTCTTCCCCTCTCAACACACCCATTCACAATTCCCGTATAAATTTGTTTTGTAAATCTTCTTTCATTTATCCTCTCTACATGACCAAACCAGCTAAGCATAATTTTTTCAATCCTAGTCACTATGTCTACTTTCACACCAACTCGTTCCCTTATCACACTATTTCTAATTCTGTCTTTCAGTGATACACCTTCCATACTTCTTAACACTCTCATTTCTACCGCATTTATTCTACTTTTATGCTTCGCTTGCCATTCCCATTTCGCTACCGTACATAAGTGTTGGAACGAGCACCCCTCTGTGGACAGCAAAAGATGTATGTCAGGACCGTAGCAAGTGGAACAAAGTGGTCTCTGTCTACCCCTGTGGGAAAGAGGCGTGACTGTATGTATGTATGTACCATCGAACCAATTGATTCCTGACCCACCATAGAACCTATTCACAGTGAACGTCATAGTGACATTCCATTGCTTGACAAAGGTGTTTATGACGTTTAATATTGTGACACCGTTCTGCGGTGGGTCAGGAATGAGTTGGTTCGATTGTATGTATGTAATTTTCCTTTACACATTGTCACTGTTTGTTGTATTCTTAATGTTCATGTAAGTGTAACAAAAACAAAAGTTATAAATTGCTAGTTGTCGCCTGCGAATCTGTCTGCGTGGAATTCGTTTAAGTAAATTCTATAATTATTATAGTTTATAATTATTATACCAGTGAGTTGACCCTTGCTTGTTATAAACGACTATATCGACGTTAGCTCAACTTAAATTGGACTATTGTTTCCACGCTAAGATTTTCCGGAATAAAAAGCGTATAAACGTATAAAGCGTCCTATATAACATCATTATTACCAAATTATTACCTGCGTGGTGCCGGCATAGAAAAAAACTTCTCTATTTCTTCCGTCGACTAGCGACTTGTCACTATTATACTACCTCTTTCATCTGTTTCTAATATAAATATGTTTTTGTCTATTTCACGTTTCGTGCGCTCTGCCTACCCCATTTAGGAACATAGGCATGATTATAAAATATGTATTAGGTATATTTATATGTATGTAGGTATAATGACAGGTTGCTAGACTGTCGCCTAAAATTCATCTCAATGTATTTCCTTAGTTGTCTCATTATATTATGTACTCTTTCTAAATTCGACAAAACGAAAAGCACGAAAAGCAACTTGATAATCAACAGACTTGTGTGATAATTAACACTTAGGAGGGAAATGAGTTCTGAATATTACATCACTATGATTACCTTCTTTGTGCAATGTAATTAAAATTTACTTACATACATTTTAATGAGTTGTGCTTCACAAGGAATATTAGAAGAGAAATCAAAGGTCTCAAATGACGAGCAATTTATGTTTTATACATTTGAATAAAACATTGCGCTGATAATGGATTTCTAAAATTCATGGCGACCTTGAGATGCAAAGACTTTGATAGCAATAGCAGGTACTTACACATTGCAGGTTATCTGTCTCAGAAGACAGAAGAATATCAATAATCAATTGTATGACAAACGTCAAGAATTGCCGCTTTCGCTTCCTATTTCAGACAATAAGCTAGCAAAATGTGGTTATTTGTACCATTTTCACTGGGCACGGCCGTGCCCCCACCAAGTCGAGCAAAAAAGCGTCACGGCCGTACCATCCTTTTCTCGAAGCAATTCAGATCATGTTCGACCTCCTGTAACTTCGTTGTGGATAAAACTGGAAGACTGAAAATTTCAGTAGGTAACCATGCAGGCATTGTAAAGACACGTATATTTCAAATTTCATTCAATTTGAACCAGTATTTTAAGAATTATAAAGGGTCAAATTTCTTAATTTTGTCACTCACTGACTGACTGACTGACTGACTGACTGACTGACCGATCATCAAAAGCCTGAAATCGCATGTAAATTCAATTATTTAGTGCGATGGCCAAGTCTCGATATATTTATTTATACCATGTTATACCGACTTGGTATTACATGGATCTCACAACTTTTTACCGCAGAACAACTGAGTTGCGAGACTTGGTTTTTTTGACAAGTATTGTTTTTGATGGGATACTGTTTACCTTTTACCAACCGAGTTGATTCAATCGTGAGGATTAATTATTTTCTTCCGTAGATATCGTAAAAGGCGATCTGCCACCATTGTGTCTCTTAACTTGAAACCTAAAAGCTATGTCCGCACCAGTGCGCTTTCACGTTCACCTTGCGTCTTCCTCTGACGCATCCCCGTGCAACCACAGCGCATGCGCTGAAACTAGATCCGTCCTCAATGAAGACGCGCTGGCGGCATGCGCTGTGGTTGGTGGTTGCATGGGCATGCGTCAAAGGAAGACGTAAGGTGAACGCGAAAGCGCACTGGTGTGGACATAGCTATAGAATACGCTAGATCCGGTTTTGACTACGACGCGTTTCATGGGCTCTTTTGTACCCCTTTGGGAAATTCAGGTGTGACGTATGCTAAAAAACCGCCTGGCCTATTGTACTGAACTAAAATTAGGTTGTTTTTTTGTTTTTCAACTCCTGACCATGTGGATTTGTGATCCTATTCAATTATTATTAATTTAAGATTAACTGTGAGATTGCCACACCCTAACAGGGTATACATACATACATACATAGTTCTCACGCCTGTATTCCCATTAGGGGTAGGCAGAGCACATGAATTCAAAAATCCAGTGCCACGTTCAGCAAATTGAGGGTAACCAGATGGTCAAACATGATATTGTGGTGACAGGTAGCTAGCCCATCGCCCACAATACACCAACCCTTTCCCAGAGTCGACTCTTACGACACCCACGGGAAGAAAGGGGGAGGTGCTATTCTAATACGGCACCACAAGGGGTACAGGGTATCATTATTACTATACTACTTAATCTGTACTACTTATTCTCTACTTACTTATACTAATTATTCTGAATATCAACAGGTTTTGCAAAGTAAAGGTGTGTTCTCCTTCTAACCTCGTCCCAACATGTCACGTAAGTTTCTCTGTACAACTATCCTTATAATTTCTGACAGGGGGCTTTCACCACAAAATACATACGCACAGAAGACAAAAGTATACAGGCACAAGGTTGGCCAAGAAACTAATAAATATACTAATATTATAAATCGGAAAGTAAGTTTGTTCGTTTGTTTGTTTGTTCCGCTTTCACGCCGTAACTACAGAACCGATTGCTTTGAAATTTTGCAGACGTAAAGATAGAAGTCCGGATTAAATAATAGGGTACTTTTTATCCCGGAAAGAATTGATGTTCCCGAGGAAATGTTCGCTTATAACCGAATTCCACGCGGGCGAAGTAGCGGGCGGAAGGCTAGCACAATAATAAGGGAGAGATATTGTCACTGTCATAATAATTATGGCAACGGGAAATTGACCTTGTTATTTCATGAGGTTTACATGAACATCGATCTTAGGGGGCTAGACCAATTTCTTAGCCAATACTTTGACGAGTCTTTCTCAAAAAAGTGGCAACGATGAATTAATTTTGCATTTTTTTAAAAAGTGTGTTTTTCTTCAAATTTTTTTTAGACAATAGCTAAAAATATAATCAAATAACCGAAATAACTTAGAGGGAACAAAATATTTCCTTTAGTTTAGAAGATATAGGTCCTCAAAGTTTTTGATGTACAGGTGAACGACAATTCATAGTCAGGTTATCGACAATGGTCGCAGGTTAATGACAATCATACGTAAACCTAAGCAAATTTCATAACAGGTGAACGACAAGAGGAAGCAGATGATTGATGAGCAAATCAAAACAATTTTAAACTGACATTAAGTGCTTTATTTGATGCGTTTTACGTAACTTATGAAAAAAAAAACACCCGTAGCAATGTAACAAAAAAATTTTGTTCTTAGGATGGGTCGGGTTGGTTCATAGTATTTATATTACAAAAATCTTTTTGTACTTTACTTTTTTCCTATATTCAGCATACAGTTCCAGATTATCTTTAATTTTCTTAACCTTCGTTTCTCCTTTTCTCTCTTTTTTGCTAGTATTTCTCCATTTTAGACAGGTGAACGACGTACACGTTATGGACAAAATGACAGTTACAGTATTAATCTTAAGCGAAATGTTTGTTTGATAAATTTCGCATTTACACACATGAAAGTAAACCGCCTTTTACATATTTTAGGCTATTATCAGATAATTAGCTCATACAGAAAACAAAATATGAAAGACAGAATAAAGACAACTTACCCGTTACAAACTCCAGATCGCGTGAATGTATTGTTTGTATTTTTTTTCACCGACACATCGCTGACTTGCTACTTCCACCAGCGTTAGCAGACAGTTGCAGCTTTCGTCTCATGCTGGGTGAGATGGATTAGGCGTAATAGAATTCGCACAGGAATAGCGTTTATGTCGTGACAGGTGAGCGACAAAAACTACCGTGGACAAACTTTAATTGCAAATAATTAGCTATGTAGGTACAATTCTTTTATTCGAAACAATAATATTAAATCTTGATCATATAGGTCAGTGAAATATAGAACACAAATAAAAATAAATTGGAAACATATACGAGTTTTTTAGCTCCAAACATAAGTCCCTCGCGTTGGGACACGACAAGTGAACGACAAAACGTAGTTTTAATAATTTTTTTAACCTATTAATTTACATTATTTTTATGTTAAAACATTTGGCCACTATGTAAAAGATGTCTTTTAATTTAATTACACTTTTTAATTACAAGATTAGTGCTTGACAAAAAAAAAGTTCTAAGAGAAACCTACTGACAGGTGGCGTTGCCACTTTTTTGAGAAGGACCCTGACATTGTTTTAGAGACGTCTGTTATCAGTTATAGTTACGGCATATGCGTAATAAACTGTCATGACTAGGCTTAGGACTTTTGGTTGCTCGCAGTGGTTCTAGAATCCATGGAGTCGCCATTTATGTTAAAATTCTAATGTGATATTTTCTAAGTCTAAAAAATAATCTAGTAAAATATGTACTAGCTTAAACATAATAATTTACTTTAATTAATTAGAACTAAAATATCTTCTCGCAGCTAACAGGTATGTTTTATTTGGCACTATTTAAACTCCGATGAGGTACTGTAACTTGTGTAAAGGTATGATAAAATTAATTAGTTACTGATAATAATATATCCCCATAAATCATGACACTTATTTTTACACTTTGATTTGACGTTGTCAAAAAATATTTAAGATAATGGCGACTCCATAGATTCTAGAACCACGGCGAGCATCCAAAAGTCCTAAGCCTAGTCATCACAGTGGCACTTGTTGTTCAGGCTGCCTTACACTTGTAAGTTTTATTTACGTAAGTAGGGACACAGCTATGAGTTAGGGTGAGACAGCAATAGTCATCTCTCTTTTTAGCAGATAGCTGCGTCCCTTACGTAAGTAAAACAGGTGTTACGCTGGCCTTTGATTTAAAGTTGATAATTATACAAGAAAATATTTTCAATTTAAGTAGCAACTTTTCTTTTGTTGCTCCATTATTGCACTCATAAAAGTTAACAGACGCGCATCTCAAGCGACCTAATGCTCTCGAACTGGTCCCAACTGTTCTGAGCACAGACTTATAATCGAAATAGATACCGCGAGTTCCTACATTTGTATGAAAACCAAGCGTGCCACTTTTCTCTACCTACTGCAACGTCACATGAGCGCTGTGAAGGGAATTTACTGAGTGAAACCGATTCAAAGGTGACACCACCTTATTCAAGCTCCCCTGTCTCTAGGCAGTTAAACCTAATCTAAGTGGTACAAAACTAAATTAAATCGCGTCAAAGGATGAACATTACTCTCCCTTTTGACTCCTTTTTGGCACGTGAAGTACATACACTTGAGCCATCTATTTCGGTATAAGTCTGTAGTTCTGAGACACTACGTCTATCGTGCGTTGCTCAAGCGCATGATATAGAATGATTTCTGTACCTACATGTATTGTGTTCTCACTATAATTAGCTGTAAGGCAGAACACTTGGAATTCGTCTACCCTCGTCAATCAGGATCGCCCGGCCCAACAATGTTCATCCATTAAGTTCCCTATGGATATTGAGCTGTGAATAACACTCTGGGAAATTGCAGCTTTTATAATAATTAATGCACGGAAGAGGTCTTTATTTTCTTTGTGTAAAGAATACGAGCTAAGAAATGGACTTTTTTTTAAAGTAATTTGGCAGAAATGTGTGACGTTTCAACTTTTCTAAAATTACCTACAGTAGGTTTATACATTCAATGGAAGCTACCTAAATTGAAATCCAAACTTCATCAAGTCATTAATACCTCGGTGTCGCCTTTTTTATTTTATACGTAGTTTAGTTTTTAAGAACGTGTAAATATGTGTACCTACCTAGTGCAATATAAACATATCACATAGGTCTGTACATATTTCATTAGGAACCTACTGTTTTTCTTTTCATCCGTTATCTATTTTTAAAACCACACACGAATCATTACTTAGACAAAACCGTGACTATTTCACGTTTCGCAGCCACTTCTAGTATAATTTCATGTTGAAAAACAGATGACAGAGGTAAAAACAGTGACAGGTTGGTAGCCTTTGGCCTAAAGTTTAGGCCTTTGTCGCCTTTTATGACAACCACAGAAAAAATGGAAATATCATTACACAGACAAAACAGTAGTGTTATTCCAATTATTTTAAGTAACATTTTCAAAGTAATTTTTAGCTCAATGATCCTTTTCTTCGGAAAAGTTAGGTCCCACAAAAACTCGTCACTTTAGCCACTGAAAAAAGTTTAATATCTACTCATTTTAGTTTATAGCTATTTTTGGTTCCGTAACAAAATTATAAAAACGGACAAGTGCGGACCAAAAATCGTTTTTTTTTATGTGAGCCGATCCAAATACCTATTTAAATTAATTTCATTATTTACTTTCAAAATATGTAGATGGACAACTAAATACTCTGTGATTATTTAAAGTGTCCACCTGTTACTGTTATTTAAGTATATCGACTTAAAACCACCAAAAAAAAATCACGATTGTTGTATAGGAGCCCCCCTAAATTCATTTTATTTCTAGTATTTATTGTTATGGCCGCGATTGAAATACAAAATGAATAGAATGACTACAAAAAGTGGAAAACAACCGTTTTCCCTATACCCCCATTTTGTCTCCGAAGTTTGAAAATTAAATTTCATAATTCTTTAAAGTATTTGTAAATAGAAGTTCAGAATTATTTTTCCAGCAAAATCTTAGGTTTCGAGATATTACTATGGAAAATCACAATAACAATCCAACTCGCTCTTAACCAGTCGATACCTTCAGACGGTCGTCACTTTTTTCCACATTTGGCTCCGATTGCAAAACCAATAAATTTTGAGCTGCCTCGCCCTCCCCTCTGTTTGACACTTCATCTACTGATGATGCAGCCAGGTGGGTGTAAGAGGTCTTGCTATATTGGCTGTCGGAGACATATCGAAGGGAAAGCTACTGAAGAGTACGAATCGCGAGTAATAAAGGTATAACGAGAGGGAAGAGTGTTATATGAAGAGAATGGAATCGTCCATGACAAAAAGCAAACGTCAACGAAGTTGGAACGATGGACTTCGAATTTCCGATCTATCGATGAGTCTTCTTATTATGAAATTTACGGGAAACTCTCAAAATAATGCTTCAGGGTAGACCTTAGCCCTTCATCTTAGCGCGGCTGCTATCAAACCCATACTCGTCGAAACATGTTTCATTATCACCATACAAACATACATACAGACAAATATCCCGCCTGTACTCCCAAATGGGGTAGACAGAGCGCACAGAACTTGACAAAGACAAAACCATGCCTATTTCTCGATTCGAAGCCACTACTACCATTTTTTTTTAAACTGATGGAAGAGGTATAGTAGTGACAGTTCAGCCGGTGTCGCCTAACACATACCCAAACCTATTTCATCATTTTGTATTTAATTTTTGTTTTTTGTGTTTTGTGTTTTGTGTTTTTTCCTTTTATACAATAAAGTGTTTACTTACTTACTTACTTACCTATTTAACCTCAGTCACCGTACAACATCCACTGAAAAACACTTTTAAAAATGTTAAAAATGTAAATGGGTTCTGAAAAATACGGATACGAATAACTCACGTCTTAATTCGAGTTTATATTTATTTATCGGCTCCTTGACGAAGGGCTATGGATTAATCCGAAACATGTCAAGCTAATCTCGATTCAAGACATAACTTAGGTACCAGTATTTTTCAAAATTAATGTTTCCCTCCTTTAACAAGAAACAATAACTATCACAAGAGACAAAACACTATCGAATGCCTTTGAAAAGTCAAAATTTACAACTAGCTGAATTGAACTCCAGAAATCGTGTAAATATTATAGTCTAGAAGTAAGTTGGGCACTAACTCCCAGTTTTATTGGTCTAACACTAACGAGCCACTCTTCCTGTCTAGCCGGACAAATGACTCCACAAATATACCTTCTTAGGGTTCCGTAAAACTAAGTACACCCTTGGGTGTTGAGCTGTGAAAGAGCCTGGTGGTTTATGAAAGAAATTTTGAATGTTTGGCAATTTACAAACGGAATTTGGTAGCTGACTGCACGCAGCAGCCGTCGTCTTGTTGTCAGTGACATTACTGGCATCTATAGGTCTGTATTACGACTAAGCCCCCGTTCCCACCGCATTGGGCGCCCGCACGATTTTTAATCGGGTGTCGTAGCCGCAGTACATTTTATATGGAGCTGTTCACACACGAACGACACGAATCGTATAAAATGTACTGCGGCTACAACACCCGATTAAAAATCGTGCGGGCGCCCGACGCGGTGGGAACAGGGGCTTACGACGCTTAGCAACACGGTCACAACTGCAAATCAGAAAGTTTCTCATATCGCTGATAGCGTCAACATGTCGTTGCGATACGTCGCACTGAAACGTCGCCTTCTTTTTTCGTCGTGGTATAACGACTAACCCGCCGTAGAGTTTTTATGTTACGTATTTATACAAATTCTCGTAAATACAGACTTATTAGCTTAAACGATCATGTTTATAAGAGCAAGATATTTTCCCGCCATCACTACATGTTAGCACAGCAAAGGTATTAAATTAAAATCTCTGCACAAAGCGAAATTGTTGCGAGTTGAAAACAACAATGATTACGAAGGGTTCTGCGAAGTTAAATAATGTTCGCAACTCCACAGTTAAGGGTGGTTACACATTGCGCATTTTTAATGCGCCTACAAGACGCGAACACCGAATGAGCATGCAGTGCGACACTCACGAGCATTACGCGCATACAACGTGACATTTATGAAAACATTGTATTGTATTGTATGACTCTTTATTACACAAAACAATTGCATAAAACAAGTTACAGGACAACAGCTTTACGTGCAAAGGCGAACTTAACCCCGAGGGGATCTCTACCAGTTAACCTTCGGACGATTGACAGGATAAATGGAAACGAGTAGACAGACAAAAAAGAAAAAATATTATTAAAACATTTCATGAGCGTATTATGGATCTATTTACCGCGTGGTGTCTTCCGATTCTATTCCTAGAATAACACCTCTCGATTTCTTCCGTGGATCTCGTAAGAGGCGACTAAGGAAATAGGTTTAGGTGTGTTTTAGGAGACAGGCTAGCTACCTGTCACTATTCTACCTCTTCCATCTTTGCAAACCTTAAACTATGTTAGAAGTGGCTGCGAAGCGTGATATAGTCATAATAATGGTTTTGTCTGTCACATTTCGCGTGCTATGCCTACCCTATTTGGGAACACAAGCGTGATTGTATGTATGTATGTATGTATGTATGTATGTATGTATGTATGAGCATGAGACTTGACACTGACAATCACAATGAGACGTGACAGTCACAAACAAAATAAGCATGCAACTTCATACTCACAAATACAATGGCACTGGATTTTTGAATTCATGTGCTCTGCCTACCCCTCTTGGGAATACAGGCGTGAGAATATGTATGTATGTATGTATGTAAACGCAATGGGTAGGCAACTCAACACTCACGAACACAGAACATGCGAAGTGACACTTACAAACAATACGCGAATAATTGTTAAAAATAACATACAAATCATTCCGAAAATAAATGTCATGTATATTTCTTCAGATCAAATACGTACATGCATTATAGAGTAGTGTTTAAAGTCCGTGTCAGCTGATGACTTAATGGTAATTCTGATGACCAGGGCCCGTAACTTTCATGCCGTTGACACAAAAATGACGTCACGCTCCTTAAAGGGTGATCCTAAATAGTTTGATTGAAAATTATCAATCATTAGCTGTCAATCATTTTATTCATGTACAAATGAATGAATAAATAACACCTATGTGATACGTGAAACGTAAATAAAACTGTTGGGGTTATTTTATACATACATTTTATAAATGGTATTGTTACCACATTTCAGTAATTACGTAGAAAACTGAGTTCCTCTCTAACGTAAAGCACGCCATCCTTCTTGCATTAATTCCCATGCAAAGAAAATCTAAGTCATCTTTGCGTTCATATGTAATGCAATATTCATAAAATCCTTTTATTTTTTAATCGTATTTTTGATTGTTATGTAAGCCACAAAAATACAAACATACATAAACAAAAACATGATTAAAATGTTTGACGACTAATGATTATTGATTTACAATCAAACTATTTGAGATCACCCTTTAAGGAGCGTGACGTCAATTTGACGTCAACGGCATGAAAATTACGGGCCCTGCTGATGACTCTTTGATGTCTTGGCCGTAACTATTGTATCTTATCTTTACAATAAAAATTGAAAACACATCCCATCAATTTTACGGGTCCAAAATCAGTCTGAATTTTTTAAATCTTAACTATCAGTGTGTACACGCCTCTAGTTAGCCCGTGTTGGTTTATTAAAGAGTTTTCAAAACGTTTCTGTTGCATACCACTTGAAGAGAGTGGCGTTGGATCTCGAGTTACGTAGCCAAAAGTGTTCAGACATAATCAAATTACTGTTATAATTAATTCATATTACGATCGCTGATGAGGAGCCTTGGTAGGCTAGCTTTTACCCGATTAAAAAAATTGAGTTTGTCATGTAGCGACCTTTTAGGGCTTTTAGCCATCTATCTCAACAAACCATTTTCTACATTGACTAATGAGGTTTCGAAAATTGGTTATACCTACAAATTCTAACTTTCACATATCTATGTTTACGCGGGACTTAATCACGGTATTTTTTAATTACCTCTCGACGTTTCGGCCGCGTTACAGCGACCGTGGTCACGAGTTGACTGAAGCGGAGCTCGACGTTTGTTTGGCAGCCCGGGTCCTTCGAACTACCCGCACTTGATTTTCATCAGTAACGGCTCCCCGAACTACCCGCGTTTCACTAATATTGTCCACCGTCACCCTATTACACCGACACACAACACTAACAACATCAGATGCTCGCTCCGAATGTTCACCTCTAGGCTGACACTTATTTATAACAGGATTCCATGAGGACGAATGCTTGAATCCATCACCTCGGTTAAAATTTTTGTACTTCTTGATTTCAACCGCTTCACGCACTATTCGCGAGTAGTAATGTAAGAGGTAATTAAAAAATACCGTGATTAAGTCCCGCGTAAACATAGATATGTGTGAGAATCACGAAAGTTTAAAACAGTTCTAACTTTCATCCTACAGACTTCGGTCCCCAGTCATAACATTTGCCTGGAGATCTCTCTGTTGACTTGACTATTTCCCGCAGTCATTTCTTTCTCTCACTCATGATTAGATGGGCATATTTTTACGTCGGGTTTAGCGTGCTAATAGCAGAACATTATGGACGAGCCCCTATCGTAGTTATGTTTCTGAAACAAATAGAGATTAGCATTTAGGGGTGACACTAAAGAATATTCATAAGGGTCTTTGTCTTAGAATTCTCAGGGAAATATACAAGGAACAAACAAAAGATTTTAGGAAACAAACGAAAGATTTATAGAGTAAGTTGAAGGGCATAGAAATTAGAGGCATGTTCACCTAAAGAAGATTCATGGATACCTATTACATAGTATTTAGAAGAAACCAAACGCAAGCAATTGTGCAGAGAATCATAGATTTAGGAAAACTAAACGCAAACAAGATTTGAGGCGACCAGTCCCCTTAGCACGGTAGGGCGCGAGTAGAGATGCACGCGAAACTATTTAAACATTAGACTATACCTGTCACTGTCTAACTAGAGACGTCAGAAAGTGACGGGTAGACTATACTGCGCGCGACGAGACTAGAGGGTGTTGCCGTGCTAAGCCTAAAGTAGGCTCTATGCAGACGTCTCTTGTCACACTAGTGACAGGCTTAGGCTCAATTCACACCAGAAGAGCGGCGAAGCGCGGCGTAGCGGAGCGCAGTTTCAGTGTCATGAATGCCCGAGGATGCTCGAGTAGTCGCGACGGCCGCTGTCAATATGTCAGTATGTCAATATGTAAATTCCAGCGACTTCCTACGCATTCCAGCGGCTTCTCGAGCAGTCGCAGGAATCCTCGCGCATTCTCCACGGAGCGGGTCGCTGCGCTTCGCCGCCTTTCGCCGCTCTTCTGGTGTGAATTGAGCCTTAGTATATCTCGCGCGTATCTCTTCTCGCGCCTTGCCGTGCTAAGCCGGCAGTAAAGTGTTGTAGTGATAGTGAATGACGAGTGACTTTAGTAGTTTTAAGAGTGATCATTGTTCTGTCAATATGAGAGATCAAGGTCATCCAAACCATTCGAACCTGATATGCATGTATTTAACCTTTAACCTTTACCGGGGTGATATTAAACATCCCCAATACAGCCTCTCCGTCCCATCGGTGTGCGGTTTCATTGAAAAAGATATTTGAAATTTCATATGTGCTATGCCGCATCAAACAAATGAAATATCACAAACCCACTCGACATTTTATTTGATAATACCTCCCCGCGGTACTACGAATGCGACGGGGGCCTATTCCGATTCACAATGCGAAATATAAAACGATAATGCTGCTAATCTTGTAGGAAGGTGGATCGGGATGAGGAGAAAAAAAGAAGGCCAAGGGCGAATCGGAGTCGCGCTCGAAGGGTACCAAAAACTGTAAAATATCTCGGCTTTTGTATGGGACACCCCTTTCAATAGTTTATTTTATTTCATTTTTACTTTTAAAGTCAACATATTACTAATATTCTGTGAATATTTCAATAATCGATCCAAAAACATAAAAAAAAGTCACGATTGTGGTATGGGAGCCTTACTGAATTATTTATTTTATTTTCGAGCGTGTATGACAAGAGTGATGAATGTGAGTGAAGCGAGAGAAGTATGTCAGAATAGATGCGAATGGCGCTCTGTTGTCTCTGCCTACCCCGCAGGGAATAAGGCGTGACGGTTATGTATGTAGTATGTATGTTATTTTATTTTACCTAAGTATTTTTTGCTATAGCGGCCACAGAAGTATAATTTGAAATTTTCTTGCTAACACGGTGCGTGAAACGCAGCCTGGTAACAGACGGACGGACGGACAGCGAAATCTCAGTAATAGGGTCCCAATTTCACCCTTTGGTTACGGAACCCTAAAAACGAAGGGTTTCGTATCAGTAAAGCGGGAAAAATTTTGTTCTGTGTGTTAGAATTGAATTGCTAATAGGTACATACAACATTCCAATGACGACCGGACTAGGTGGACGACTCTTAATCGTCTCTTACGACTTCCACGGAAGATATGGAGAGGTGTTATCGAAATCCAACAAAAAAATGCAATAATAATGACGTAACCGCTTAATCTCATTAAATATTTCCACTCTGATACAAATCATGGAATCAGAATATGAAAATTCGTTGTTATATCAGTAGCTATGGTTTGCATTCAGAGCACAAAGAGCGAAGCGCATATAAAATGTTAGTCATTCAAAGTTACGACCCAGTCGAGTATGTCATAAAAAAACTGTGAAATCCTTTGAGACGCATATAGCGCATAGCAGTGAGCTTATGTTTATTTACGATGCTTTCTTCAGAAATTATTCAGTATAATATTTAAAGTTTTGATTGCACATTGAAGCACCAATCAAGTCGTTTGCCTAACGAGGCCACTGCACTATTTCTACAATACTAACTACTGGTATCTAACAACGTCGTTACACTAGACCAGTGGTTCTTAACCTTTAAGTCATGAGGGACCATTTTACCAAATATCTGTGTCGTCCGGGACCACACAATTTGTTTTACATAGGTATACGTATGTTTTTTGTATTTCATCTCTATCTTTTGTATACGTCGATGAAACGTTAGATAACGTTTAGCAATGTCTCAAAATTTGCCTTTTGGGTCCACGTCACTTGTTTATTACGTTGTCTTCGTGGACCACTTGGAGTGCCTCCAGGGACCACCAGTGGTCCGCGGACCACCAGTTAAGAACCACTGCTAGACTGTCTGCCGACCGCCATCATTAGGTTAGACCGTGAAGGCAGACGCTCGCCGCATACGGCCCTCAACCATGTTCTTTACATTTTTAAACTCATGGGCAAACTGAGACCTGTATTCCCTAATGGGAGCACGAAACGCTACATAGACAAAACCAGGACTAGTTTGACGTTCTGTGGCCACTTCTAGCATATTTGTTTTAGGTTTTACAGTGGCATGTATAGTAGTGACAGGTTGCTAGTTTGTCGCCTGAAATATACCTTAACTTAATTTCTTAGTCGTCTTTTACGACATCCACAGAAGAAATGGAGAGATGTTGTCTAAACCAGCCAGACACTAGGTACATGGAAAAAAATATTTTAATGTTACTATTATTTAACATATCTTAGGTTTGCCAGAGAGCGATGGAACACAGCATGCAAGAAACATTTGGCTCCCACAAAGTCAATAATGGAAATAATAATAATTTCAGGAAACTTTTCAGCCGCGTATGCCCGACCACTGGTTAAAATATTTACGGTATTATTTTTTTTATATAATTTTAAACAAAAAAATCCGACTTCAAATTTGTGATATACACTGAAAGCATTTGTCTAATGAAGGCGACCTTCCATCATCAGCAGGCCTGACTAATTACTGAAATTATAGTTTCCAGTCTGCAGGTGCATTCAGTATTGTAAGAATTATCCTTTAACTCCTAAGCATTAAGGAGTTGACCTTCCATCATCAGCTCAGTCATTTTTTTTTACTGCCAAACGTAAATACTGGTGTGGCTTTGAAAAATGTACTAAAAACATTACCTGTGCCTATAAAATTTGAGGGTTGCCCTCGATTTCCCTCATATTCCATCATCAGGTCAAGATATGCTGACAATGTGACCACCTGGAAACTATATCCTTTCAAACAAAAATAGAATTTTCAAAATCGGTCTTTGAGTAATCAGCGAACGCACATAAAAAACAAGGATCCCGACGAATTGAGAACCTCCTCCTTTTTTGAAGTTGGTTAAAAAGGGTTAATGATACACGGATCCCCAACAGCAAATCTCACATATTGAAGTTCAAGTACCTACACGACAACATGTTCTTCTGAGAACTCATAAACCTTGTAAGTAAGATGTATTATGATGAACCAAATTACATTCCCAACCCTTCCTATTTCCCGTTCATCCGATTGCTACCTTCTGCTACCCCATTCGGCCGCGGCGTTGTTATTATCAATTATCTGGGATGTAAAAAAGGTCTGCAACTTCATAATAAAGTTATGGATGGTTTTTTCTTCAGTATCATTTTGTTCCCCGTCTGGTATCGGGCTTAGAAAAACGCGTCTCCGTTTCTTCCGTAAATGTCGTAATAAGGGACTAAGGAAGAAGCGGTTAAGGTGTATTTTAGGCGACAAACTGGCAACTTATCAATATTAGGTATACCTGTGAACTCAAAACCTAAAAAATAACACGAAGACGGCCTACGGTTGGTTTTTTTTAATTTCGTGTTTTTTTGTACAATAAAGTGTTTACTTTACTATCACACCTGAATCCTGGGTCCCCATAGAACAGTTAACGTTAAGCTTGGCTCGAAAAAGCAATCTTCATTTTAATTAAGTACTGTGACAACGCGCCGCTGTGGATCAGAAACAAATTGATTAAAAATATTAAAATATACATACATACACACATACATACCGTCACGCCTCTTTCCCACAGGGGTAGGCAGAGACCACTTTGTTCCACTTGCTACGATCCTGACATACCTCTTTTGCTTCATCTACATTCATTAGTTTCTTCATACATGCTCGTCGATTTCGGGTACTCTTGACCTGACCTGTTTCTAAAACGTCCGCGATATGGTCACGGAACGTACTTACGTCTAGAGGTCTTCCCCTCCCAACACATCCATTCACGGTTTCGGCACGGGCTATCCGTTTCCCAAAACATCCGTTCCCAAAACACCCGTTCCCATCACCACCTTTTCCCAAATAATCCGTTTCGCAATATAAATGCTTCCTAAAATATGCTTCTCCCAAAATATAAGATTTAGCTTGATATCCGTTTCCCAAAAACACCTATTCCCAAAATGACCGTCCCCTTTACTACAGTTTCCTACATAATCCGTTTCCCAAAACACCCGTTCCCAAAACACCCGTTCCCATCACCACCTTTACCCAAATAATTCGTTCACCGATAAAGATTTTACCCAAAAGTTAAGTTGATGTCAACTGTATAAAAAACGATCTGGAATAAAATTCATAGGGCGTAAGTTTACATCTACAATCTACATCTACACCAATATTATAAAGAGGAAAATTTGTTTGCATGTTTGTTTGTACTATCTAACTATAGTCGCTTTTTCTGTATGTCGTGTTGTATGCTTAAAGCTAAAGATACTTTAGGCGACATTTGTCGTGCGACATGTCGAGCGATGTAGCACGACGTCGTCGGACATCGCTCGACATGTCGCGCGACTTACCTATATCCGCGTATGTACACGTGTCGCGGAACAAATGTCGCCTAAAGCCAAAGGTACGGCGTAAAGAAAAACTGCGGCCAGGTTTATTATTTGCCTTTTAGAATTACAGGTGTCATGAGTCATGAGCGACTAATCTTTTGGCATCTGGTTGATATGAATACCGGGTGTTTCGACATAGTGATGTCATGAGAAACGGATATTTTGGTATTACGGGTGTCATGAGAGACGTATCTTTTGGCATCTGGTTGATATGAATACGGGTGTTTCGACATAGTGGTGTCGTGAGAAACGGATCTTTTGGCATACTTTCATTTGAAGAAACTGATATTTTGGACCGGGTGTTTTGGGAACGGATGTTTTGGGAAACGGATAGCCCGTGCCGAAACCCCATTCACACTCCCAGTAAAGTATGTATTCATTTTTTACTTCAGGCATGAGCGTTTACTCCGCATGGTGTCGATTGTTTAATTAGGTCTCTCCATTTCTTCCGTGGATGTCTTTAGACGCGTATTTGTAGTTATTTCTTAACGCGTGACGGGAATTGATTTTCGTAAAACATAGTGCTTATTTGTAACTTTCTCTTTTCCGTCAAATTTTCCAAAACTGTGTAAACGTCTTTTACAATAATTATTAAGTAACTAGCCCCCGTTTTTTCCACATTTTCCAATGTTTCTTCGGTCCAATTGGTCGCAGCGTGATGTTTTATAGCCTAAGCCTTCCTCAATAAATGGTCTATCCAACACAAAAACAATTTTTCAATTCGATCCAGAAGTTCCTGAGATTAGCGCGTTCAAACAAACAAAGGAACAAAGTCTTGAGCGTTATAATATTAGTGTAGATATAGATTAAGATTGTAAATCCTTTCATTACACAGGCACTCGTATCTTCTATACAAAGAACCGAACTGACTGACGAAAACTGAGTTATACCACGGTACGTGCAAAAACGCGTTCCCATCGGTTTGCCGGCATTTTCATAGTTGGGCAGGTTTCAATAAAAATGTGGGTCAGAGCGATTACCCCTGGCTGTGGTTTAAATTGCCCGAATAATTGGACCATAAAAGCTTACCGCCTCGCGCCAAAATAAAGATATATTGGCTTACGAGGCTGTTTACTTTGGCTCGAGTCTTAAGAGGGAAATGATACGTGTTACTTGTGTTAGGTTACGCGTTTACACGAAATTTAAATCACAGATTCATTTGGCAACTGTTCATGTACGGTCTAGGACTTTAATTCATGAGCCAACATAGAACCTTCTCGAAGAAAAAATCGTAACGATTGTCCTTGATAAGTAATGGGATGTCACAATGACGTTTACTGTGAATTGGTTCCATGGTGGCTCATGAATTAAAGTCCTTGACTGTACCTACAGTCAGGGAAATTGGATGTTTAGCAGGTTGAGATACTTCTAAAATTGGCCTGATTACTGTTTCCAGCCAGTTGCATGACATAAATACTCAATATTGAACTTCATGGTGAAGTTTGTCCTATAATGCGAACAAATTATGAATGCGGTCAACCTGCTAAACATACCTCCTAAGGCCCAGCACCAAATTTTGATCGTTTGAATTTGAGGCTTAGTGTCATTCATGTAAAATTCAAACTTATTTTGACATTAGTCCTATAGGTAGGACCGTGGGCCTTAGGAGGATAAATTTCCTCGGCTGTACAACGATAGGCTACTTTCAATCAGTCTAGATTTCCTCTTAGGGATAAAAATTGTTACATGTACATAAATCATGCCTGTAGTCCCAAACGGGGTAGGCAGAGCACACAAAACGCTACATAGAAAAAACCATGACTATTTCACGCTTCGCAGCTACTTCTAGCATATTTTTTAGGTTTGTAATCGGCAGGTATAATAGTGACAAGTTGCTAGCCTGTCGCCTAAAATATACCTTAAGTACCTATTTCCTTAGTCGCCTCTCACGACATCCACGGAAGAAATGGAGAGGTGTTATTCTAAACGGATCCAATTACATTCGTTTCGATATTTTGAAATTAGTAACACAAATTTAAAAACGGCGATATGTATGTAAATCACAATGCATTCCATTATCGTAGTCAGTTTATATCGTTGGATGTCTTTTGTATGAATAAGTAGCTATGATTACAACCTGTCGTCTCAAAGTCGACTATTGCCAAGTTAACAGCGCTATTGTATATCGCACTCGGAATCGCAATCGCTTTAAATTTGACAGGTCGAAACCGGTCTCGCTTTGAAATTGAAACAAATCGCGTAACGTCATGACGAAACCCATACCCAGGCATGTTTGAAGCCAGTAGAATGATTATCCAAAAATTAGTTTTGCATCCGTGTGCTGTCGTATTTAGAGTAAGACCTCTCTATTTCTTCCGTGGATGTCGTAAGAGGCGACTAAGGAAATAAGTTAAAGTATATTTTAAGCGACAGGCTACCAACTAGTCACTATTATACCTGCCAACTCAAAACCGAAAAAAAAACTAGAAGTGGTCACGAAACGTGAAATAGTCATGGTTTTGTCTATATAGCGTTTCGTGTGCTCTGCCTACCCCATTTGGGAATACAGGCGTTAAGTATGTATGTTTTGCATGAGGAAAATTACAATTAGGGATTGGTTTCTTTCATGAAAACCTACCGAGACGCTTGTTATTGCAATCGCTTTCGTTCGTCAAGCTCATGCCGATTGCAAGCACGTTAGATAATACCTCAGTTGGTATCATTTGAATCACAAAGGCTTGTCAGAGTCTAGGTTTAAGCCTTTGTCTAGACTCTAGATGATTCTAGGTAGTAACTAAATGTACTCACCTGATCCTTTTTGCATTCATAATACACGACGTCAGAGTTCAAATACAGTGAGTCATCATCATCAGTCTATATACGTCCCACTGCAGGGCACATGCCTCCTCCCAGTATTAGAGGGCTTGGGCTATAGTTCCCACGCGGGCCCTGTGCGGATTGGGAACTTCACACACAACGTTGAATTACTTCGTCGCTGTGTGTAGGTTTCCTCACGATGTTTTCCTTCACCGAATAGGTCGTGATAAATATCAAATTCGATATCGCACATAAATTCCGAAAAATTCAGAGGTGCGAGCCCGGGGTTTGAACCCACGACCCTCTGCTTGAGAGGCCACCGGTCGAACCGCTAGGCTACCACGGCTTACTGTGAGTACAGTCAGCAAAATGCTATGATATTTGTTTCTTTCAGAGTCATTACCGCAGCAATAAATATCAGGCCTGTATTCAAATAAGTTAGTTAAACCATAGGAAACGTTACTCGGACAAAATAATGATTACTTCACGTTTGGTATCTACTTTCAGCACTTTAAACAAAGATGAATGAGGCATAATAGTGAAAGGTCGCTAGCCTATCGCCTAAAGCACACTAACCTAATCACTTCGTCGCCACTTACGTCACCCACGAAAGAAATGGAGAGGTATATAATACAATACACGTCGAAGGCATAAATTCTTGACGTTTTTTAATGACAACAGGAGATGTAGGTTTCAAAATCTGTAAAACACTGAAAAACTCACCTTGCCATTAAAAAAGGTACCTAGGATCTAGAAAACAAGAACTAAGTACTATGTAAGTTCATTATTAACCACGTAGACAAGTTAAGATCTTCTTAGAATTTTTAACAACTTTGTTTCCTAAGAGCGCCTCAACAGAATACTTAAAAGTTTTCAGAGCTAGTTGAACTTCATAAAAACGTCAAAAGAATTTTGCATGGAAAAGTTAATTTTCTCCGTGCTATTGGTATTCCGATGTGTCTTGTTTATTTTTATCTTCAAAGGTCGTTACGGGCCGAAAGTTGTTTCTTTCGCAACACTTATCAAAATAATTGACTGGCCCTTCAGTAAATCTTTCGAGACCTTTTAAGTCTTTGCGACCCGGTGCCGTGGGACCATAGAAATGAAACGGGTGTTTTATTCGAGTAAGAGTACCTATTGTTGTAAATTTTCGGATAACTCACGTTTAATAAATCGAGTTTAGCTCGACAAGTTTCGGGCTAATTCGTAGCCTTTCATCTAGGAGCCGCGGCGGCTGCTGCTGCCAGACGCGCACTGCGCGCCTCCGTTCTCTTCGTGTCTTCGTTTCTTCGTGTGTCAGCAGCAGTTTGGCAGCAGCAGCCGCCGTGGCTCCTAGATGAAGGGCTACGAATTAGCCCGAAACTTGTCGAGCTAAACTCGATTTATTAAACGTGAGTTTTCCGAACATTTTCAACATGAGTGAGTCTCACAGTAGTTTAATGTTCAATGTACCTATTGTAAGCAGCGACGATGATCTGAGATTATTATTTTTTATTTAAAGATGTGATAGTGGAGGAGCAGAGAACGTACCTCAGTAGCAGAACTACACTCAGCTCCAGTGATTGCGTTGAATTTCTTCTGTCTTCTTCATGCTATATAAAGTTTTTACGAGGTTTTTATACTGTCTGCGCACACCAATCACACTTTTATGTTTGAAATATTATTAATTGCGTTAGTAGAGTTATTAAAATATGTTGAGTACTTATTTTTAGATTTGATTTCATTTCAAACGTGAGATTTTGTTATAAAACAGTTAATTGTTACTTTTACGTACGGAAAAGCAACCATTGTATTCGTACTAAAGCTAATTAAAGCAAATTTCGTCATATTTAAAATGGCGAACGAGCTAAAAGATTCAAAATGAGGTTTTATAATTGCCTCAGATGAGCCTTTGTATAAAAAACCCTGAAAGGATATTGTATGGCTGCCGTCTTGGCTTCTTCGGAAAAAGCGCAATTTGCCATTTATTTCTATTGTCCGGGAACAAAGCCTTTAATCCTGGAATGAACTATGTGTTCCGTAAACTGAACTTAGCTAACATGAGCACTTGAGTAGCAAGGGACCTACCGTAAATATTTTGTTCAACATTACATACATACTCCCACGCCTGCACTCCCAAAAGGGGTAGGCAGAGCACACGAATTCAAAAATCCAATGCCACGTTTAGCAATTTCAGGGCAAACAGTTGGTCAAACGTGATATTGCAGTGACAGGTTGCTAGCCCATCGCCCATAAAACCGGCTCTACACTCGCGGCGCGAAGTCGCTCCGTGAATTCACGGCGTGAATTTACGCAGCGGCTCACGCACAACTGTGTCCTTCCACACTCGCAAAGCTTCGCAGTCTTTTTCGCCGCGCGCCCTTTGTCGCGGACCAAAAAACCGCCACCAGGCGGGGAACGCCGCGAAGCGCGAACGCGAAGGCGTGAACAACAACCACTCTCGCGATTCGCGGCTTTCGCGGGCGTTCGCAGGTGTTCGCGTCGCGAGTGTAGAGCGCGCATAATGCACTAACCGTTTCCCAGAGTCGACTCTTACGACACCCACGGGAAGAAAGGGGGAGGTGCTATTCTAACCAGGCACCACACGGGAACATTTTTTGTACAATGATGCACAAATTGAATAGCGCGTATTGTGCGCGAGTTGAGATACTAAGGCCTTGTTGCGTCCTGTACGTCTAGTGCATTCAAATCGATCATACGAATTAACGAATTCGTTTAGGATGCGAGTTATCGCAAAATTGTATGGAAACAGACAGCGCCGCCAGCGGAACGTTTGCACAATTGCCGCGGTCGACACGTCTTCATACAATTCCGCGATAACTCGCGAACGAATTCGTTAACGACTGCACGATCGATTTGAACACACTTAACGCTCAGTCCACACGCGAACTCAAGAGCGAGATACGCATGAGAGAATTCGCCTTTACTCCACAGTTTGAGTACGCACCGCTGGAGTCAGGTATTGACAGGTATTGTCTATCTCGCGCGCATATCTACTCCCGCCCTGAAGTGCTAAGCCGTCAGGGTAAGATCGCGTTCCCACCATCTCGGGCGTCGGTCCGATTTTTAATCGGGTGTCGTAGCGGCAGAACATTTTATATGAAGCTGTTCACACACGCTCGACAATCGGATCCGACATAAAATGTCGAGTATTTTGCGAGCCCGCACACCGATAAAAAATCGTGCCGGGCGCGCTGTTCATATCAAATCAGATGTCGGGCCGACCCCGCTCGCGCCTCACCCCTGTACTTCCACCGCGTCGCGTTCGCGCATGCTTATTGTCGTGGCCGACAGCCGACACGTGTGAATAGACGCCCCGACACCGATTAAAAATCGGGCCGACTGCCGGCGAGTGTGAACAGAGGCGCCGAGTCCCGATTAAAAATCGGGCCGACGCCCGTCACGATGGGAACGGGCTGTCAGACGGAATGGGAAACAACCAGAAAAAACCGACGTAAAATGGCCGCTGTCTAAATCAGCACGTCCGAACATTTCTTTACAATCCATAATTCAAACGACACGTACTCATAAACCAGATAACAACGAAATAGAGCGCTGGGAGCACTGCCCTGACCCTAATTCGTTGTTTACTGCCCTTGGGAGTTACGTGTACTCCCTTTTCGATTGATTTACTCGTACTAAAGGTACAGATTTGTGCCCCTTGGAAAATATTTTGTCGGATGAATGCTTTTCACGACCAATTTTGTCAATCTTAAGTTGAAGTTACTTGAACTGTAGATTGTCATAATTTTAAACAAAAAAAAACCGACTTCAAATTAGCTATATCCTGAAAGGAAAATTCTGTTTATGTACATATTTACTAAAGATCAAATAGGTATACGAAGCTCTCAGCAGATTCAAGGCTTTAGAAGGAATAGCTCTATCTGATTTAGAACCCTCTAAACTGTTAAGTAAACCCCACGATGAACAAGCATTAACAGAAATGCAACACTTGAGAAGCAGCAGGCTTGGCTCATTACTGAAACTATAATTTCCAGTCTGGAGGTGCATTAAGTATTGAAAAAAATATCCTTTAACTCCTAAAAATTAAGGAGTTGACCTTTCATCATCAGCCCAATCATTTTTTTACTGCCAAGCGTAAATACTGGTGTAGCTTTGAAAAATGTACTAAAAACACTACCTGTGCCTATAAAATTTGAGGGTTGCCCTCGATTTCCCTCATATTCCATCATCAGGTCAAGATATGCTGACAATCTGACTACCTGGAAACTATACCCTTTCAGACAAAAAAAGAATTTTCCAAATCGGTCCAGGCGTCTTCGAGTAATCCGCGAATATACATAAAAATACTCTCCATTTCTTCCGTGGATGTCGCAAGAGGCGACTAAGGACATAGGTTTAAGTAAATTTTAGGCGACAGGCTATGAGGCTAGCAACCTGTCACTATCATACCTGCTAACTCAAAACCTACAAAAAATGTGCTAGAAGTGGCCACGAAGCGTGACATAGACATAGTTTTGTCTATGTAGCGTTTTGTGTGCTCTGCCTACCCCATTTAAGAATACAGGCGTGATTGTATGTAGGTATGTAAGTATGTACAAATGTAAGTTCGGACTAAAATTCCCGAATGCCCATACATTTTTTATTTATTTTAAGGATAATTCAAAAACTACTAGTTAGATTTTGATGAAATTAAAATGGGACCAATGGGAAGCCATTTGCTATCGAACACAAAAAGAACCATCGAAATCGGTCAACCCGTTTAGAAGTTCTGAGGTAACATACATAAAAAATAAAAAATAAATAAAAAAAAATAAAAAAAATACAGCCGAATTGAATACCTCCTTTTTTGAAGTCGGTTAAAAAGCAGTTAGGTATCCTTAGAAGATAAGCGTAATAATAATAATAACTGTATTAATAGAAAAACTTAAATAGAACACGTTTTAACGTTATTAAATCATTTTCACGAATTAAATTGATTACTACTGTCGCGCGCTTTTATTGTGATTCACCGATCTCGTAGAGAGTCTACGGTGCCTCGTAGCACCGTAAGTGACAGTAAAAAAAACTACCCCTCACGTGCATTTTTTAAATTTATTCGATCAGATTGAATCAAATTGTTAAAATAATGTCACCAGGAACCTCATGCGCGTTTGCTAATCAATATAGTTTCACTCACATAATAATATGCAAATTTACGATGAGCTCGTAAATTTACAAAGTGTAGCATACCACATGTGCCACACTCAGGTATCGTTAGTACCTACCTACCTCGAAATTTAGCATAATGTGAAGGATCCACGGGTTCGTGTATGAATGAATCTCACTGAAGCTTCATGTTCAAAGATCAATCTATAGAACGCAATAATTTGAAAGCTCTCGATTTTAACCATTGAGATCGTATCACCACTGAATTCAACCAAATCTTATTGAATACTATTGATCAAACTGAGGAGATTGCTTTGGATGTCTTGTCCAATTTTCTAAATCTACGATTCCTTCCTACTCGGACTGACGGACATTTCAAATAAACGGGTGACTCAAACGCAGTCTTATTCTGGCTGTATCTCAACTGGATTTATTTGACTCTGTGAAGCCATTGGCCTATATGTTACAGCGGATACTATTGCTTGGCCTCTTATGCCCGACCATTTGAATTATAAAGGATATTTTGAAATTGATGATTACGAATTGGTTTATTGCAACCACGGCCGAAAGTAAATAGTATTTTTTTATTTTAGTGCAGAAAATGACAATTCTGCACTCGCATTGAATGATATTTTTACATATTTTTGCAAAAATATATAAAAATGTACAAAAATAAAACAGAATAGAAAAATAAATCATAATCTGTTGCAGATATTTGACGGATGTACCTATAATTTTCACGGTCGGTGGAGTGGACAAAGGGTGTAACGTCATTCAGACACTAATAACTGAAAAAATAAAAATAAAAGGTATACAATTTGGTTCTATGCTCGAGATTCAGCATAATATGAAGTAAAAACAGAATCAGAAAAGTGAAAAGCATTAGCATTTTTGAGAAATTGTATGAAATAAAGCTACATAAAAAACGCTAAGTCCCGTTATTAAAGAATAAAAATTCAAATTCCTTTATGATCCAGTCAATAAAGACGAGTTAAAGGGGTTACCTGGAACGTTTTCCGGGAGTTTTGAAAATTGGTGAATTTATAGATTTTGATGTGCTCTTTCCGAATTTCAACTTTGCCACCTCGTATCTTTGCCGCTAACGTCGCCATATTGGAAAAATGGCGCGTAACAGCAGTTTTTTGACAATATCTCCTGTCTGACTCATTTTACGATAAAACAGTGTATTACAAAATAAAACTAGAGGCAATTTCCTACAATTTGTGTCTTAGTGTTTATTTGATAAAGTCAATAGTTTTTGCGTACGAGCGCCACAAAGTACACTTCGCAAATTGTGTTGGTAAGCGCATAACTCAACAACGCCTGGACCAATTTGGCCAATTCTTTTTTTAACATGTTGTCGAAGTTCAGGGAAAATTTATACGGTAAGAAAGTATTAAAAATATCGAAAATATTGTTATCCTATACAAACTTTATCGACTCGAAAAAACAGTAAGCACCGTAGGATTTCAGACATCTTACGTGTTTTTGGTAAAATGGTTTCTAGTTTAGCTCAAAAAAGACGCAAGCGCCGCAAAATTTCATACGTCTCACGCTTTTTTGCGAGCAAAATAGAAGTACCTATTTCGTTCATTATACGAGCACTGAAGTCGGTAAAGTGTTAGTTTCTTTCATATTGTTAATGAATTAGCCCTTAGATATTTATAACTCCCTAAGATATGGCTGTCAAAACCTCTATTGAATGACAAAAGACAAGCTGAGTTTTTCGTGGAGTAGTGTTAGAGTACACTTTGTGGCGCTCGTACGCCAAAACTATTGACTTTATGAAATAAGCACTAAGACAAAAATTGTAGGAAATTGTCTCTAGTTTTATTTTGTAATAGACTGCTTTATCTTAAAATGAGTCAGACAGGAGATATTGTCAAAAAACTGCTTTCACGCGCCATTTTTCCAATATGGCGGCGTTAGCGGCAAAGATACGAGGTGGCAAAGTTGAAATTCAGATAGAGCACGTCAAAATCTATAATATTACCAATTTTCAAAACTCCCGGAAAACTTTCCAGGCAAAACTACCCACTGATCACACTATTAGTTCCCTCAAAAGAAAGTGACTTGTAAAATGGTTTACATTAAAGATTACTTAGCACAATGCCTGAATAACCAAGTTGCACGACTTTTAACTTGGCTAAAAGGGTTGTGTAATTATTATAATGGTATTTTGTTTATTAGCTCTTTCCTAACTTTGCTCTTAGAAATTAGCCACTTTATTTTTTAAGTTTTCCCAGCGGATTAAAGTACTTACTATGGCGCTGGCACACAGAATCAGCGACCTGACTTTTTGAATTGAGAACGAGAGGAAACAAAAGAATCGAGAAGTGATGTCAAAATTAGTTCTGATACAATAGCGGGATATAGTCATACCTTTCAACTAGAGCTACGTGCCACCTGCAGATATAGATCTGAGCTTCTTTCTGATGTCCTAAGGCACCTGATTTAATTATTTCAATCAAGTTGTACGAGATTGATGATTGCGCGTTAGGCAGTGACATGAAATTTAAACTACGCTAACGCAATTTTCAACGTAAAAGCTATAAATGGCATGCGGGCTTTTAGTGACTAACAAAAAAATCGTATATTAAATAAAATTCCGAAATCTCTTCTGTGTTGTCCGGAATTTAACGCGAGCGTAGCCGCGGGCAAAAGCTAGTTCCCTATAAACAATGAACAAGTCCGAAACTAGCAAATTAATTTTAAACGCTCAAACGGAATTTAAAAAGCGGTAGAAATTCCCGTGTCAGCCAGTCCGACATGCAGTGGATTTCCGAAAGCGAATATGTGATGTCCATTCTGACAGCACAATTCCGGACTGCAAAGCTTAGAGGATTAAGCACCGGAGAGGTCTACAGGCAATCTGTCTAAAGCTAACTAACTAATACTGACTACAAAGGGCTGACACAAAACCGCGACGCGGTGCGAATTTGCTGCGATACGATTTTGTGCCGTGAAGCTCTAAAAGCAATGACAGTGGAAGCGAAGCGGCATGGTGCGTTGGCGTAGTGGTTGAAAGGAACGCTTTTTTCCTGGCCGGGGCTTTGTGCGTCCTCTTTCGTAAATTTCAAATACCAAACCAAATGTCAAACCTGCGGTGCGACGTCGCATTGCATGGCATCGCGGTTATGTGTAAAAACTCATAGGGAACGACGATAAAATTAATGACAATGAATTAAATAGGTATTGTACGCTTTTAATTGTTTAACTACCGGCCAATGAAATTAAATAAAATGAAATTTATTTATTTGCTTTGCTACAAAAAGAAGAAGGTTCTCAAGTAGACTGTACTTTCTTAGGTACATTTTGAGAAGTCCTGTTAATGGTCCAAACATTTAAGGAGTAGACTAGGGAATGCAATCCCGATCCCGCGAGATCTCGATCTCGCGAGATCTCGTGTAATTTTTCGGGATCAATCCCGACGCATCATATGACGAGATCCCGTTCGAGATTGACGGGATTGGGCGGCAATGGTCAGCGACGCTACACACGTCCAATCAGCGTGCAAAATAAATCGTTTCAAGAGGAATTAGAAGAAAATCTACGAGCTTTAGACAAATTAGAGTCTATCATAAAAAAAGAAATGGGTTTATTTGAGTGTGGACATTTTTTGCAGTTTGCATATTATATAATTGATTCGCCACGCTGTAAACCAGTGTTGAGTCGGAGAGGGCATTCTCAGCAGCGGGGTACATTGCAACGGACATTAGATGCCGTTTAGCAGATGACACTATTAATACCCTTTGTTTTTTAAGGAGTTAGTTTCAAAATCACTCGTAGCTTAGGTAACTACTTCCTTATTCTCTTGAAATACGCTTATTGTTTTGATTACTTAATTTACCTATGTTAATTTCCTTAAAACCTGATATTTATTTAGTTGGTAAGATTAAAGAATAAAGGTCTTTATTTTCTTTCGAGTAATATGTTATTTTAGTTAACCTCACTATCACAAACAAGCAGTTATTAGCTTTTCAGTCATCAGAATTTAACTTTTTTTTATACTAGACGAGATCTCGAAAATTCCGAGATCTCGCGGGATTGACATTTCTAATCCCGCGGGATCTCGAATTTGCAATCTCGAGTCGAGATTGCATTCCCTAGAGTAGACATGACTGATATATTCCTATAAGTTCGCCTTTCTAAATTTGTCTGCTGTGTTGTTTAATTTAACTTTATGCCTTTATTCGTGGTATTATAATTAAGTTCCATGTTTTCCGTTGATATTGTAAAAGGCTCGTAAGGAAATGTATTAGGGTCTCACCAAACCAGTCGATGCCTTTTCGGCAAAACGCGGGTAGAAAAAGCTGTCAACGCAATAAGAGCAAACAAGACGTCAATTGGCTCGGTTCGCTCGGCCAAGAATGGCCGAGCCGATTGACGTCTTGTTCGCCCTTATTGCGTTGACACAAAGCTTTTTCTACCCGCGTTTTGCCGAAAAGGCGTCGACTAATGTGGGGAGACCCTTAGGCGATAGGCTGCCAACCTGTCGCTATCAAAACTCTTTTACATAATTTATTTTATCTCAGTTACCTTACGATACCATTGTTTATCCGTACCAATATATAAATGTGAAAGTGTGTTTGTTTGTTTGTTTGTTTGTTTGTTTGTCCGTCTTTCACGGCTAAACGGAGCGATGGATTGACGTGATTTTTTAGGTAGAGATAGTTTAGGGCACGGAGAGTGACATAGGCTACTTTTTATCCCGGAAAAAATTGATGTTCCCGAGGGAAAACAAAAATATAGTTTGCTTGATAGATCGATATCGACCGATGATAGATCGATATCAATCGATAACCGATCGATACATGATAAATCGATGGCGCCGTGTGTCGTTTGAAACGAGAAGTTTTCTTATAGTTGTGCTTTATACCGCAATATAACCGAGTTCCACGCGGGCGGAAAGCTAGTTTTATTATAAAAATAATAATTGCAAGGCAGCTCCCGTTGGTTTTATTCTCAAAAAAATTAACACACCCGTTCCGTGCTACAAACTGATTCGTTTATCATTTTCAGATTCAGTTGGATATAAAATTGAAACGCTGCATGAAAACAAAGCGCAATCTGAATATAATTATATTCTATATTATTCCTGTATACCAATTAAAAGTCAACATGTATAACTTTGAACGACGTCAGAGATTTCCCAATTAAAATTTTAACATAATATGTTATGGATATTATCTAGTTACTTAGTTACGAAAACAAAATTATCCACCGTGGTGAATATTGCTTACAGCAGAGCCAGCTCTGGTGCCCAGGCACCAGTGCTGATTGGGAACTTCACACACACCATTGAATTATTTCGTAGTTGGGTGCGGTACCTCACGACGTTTTCCTTTGTGGAATAGTTCGTATTCGTATTAAAATTTATTTTACACATACATTTGAAAGAAAGAAAGAAAGAAAGAAAGAAAGAAAGACATTTATTGGTACAAAATTTGACACAGATTTTAGCCTAAATAAAACAAATAAACAACAACTTAACAATTATGCATGCAAAAAAAAAAAAAAAAAAGGTTCACATTTCCGTGCCAAATAGCACCAAAAGGGCCGCACTCAGCATGATATTGAGGCAAGCCTCAATGCTGATTTTCAGTGCGACCCTGAATTTCGAAAGACTCTTTAGAAGGACTTCGGTACCCACGACCTTAGCATGTGAGACCACATATCAAACCACTAGACCACCACGACTTTTAGTAAATAAGTATTCACTTCATTTTTATGAGTCTGGGTGGAATCTTGCAGGTTTTGCCCACTCAAAAATGAGTTCATAATTAAAAATATAAGTGCTTAGGCAAGTGTATCGCGATGATTTGACGAAAATAATTTTAACTGCCAGCGTATTCGCAAAAATTCCAAAATGCATTTTTACCACTATTGTTTTTAATGAAGCTAATATTCAGAATAGGATTCTTCATAAACTTTAGTCAGGTTTTTGGTTGTTCAGTTTTAATCGGCCCGAAGAGCCAAAACACTGTTTCTATGTCGATTATAATTGGAGAAAAATGCTAACTGTGCAACTAAGCTTCCTTAAAAACGGGAGGGAAAAAGCGTTTCAGAAGTTTTGCAAAAATTCTTACAATATATTATTACAATAGGTACTACAATAGAATACTATACAAATTCTTACACATTTTAAACGTCCAGCAATAAAATCGCGGTCTCGCGATGCGAAGCAAGTTCCGCCATTTTTCCTGTTCATCTAAATTTCTTGCACTTTACGACGTCTAGCCCCTCGCATTACCTTTTCAGATGTCAGTCCACCCCCGAACATTAAGCGTGGATATCCTGCAACTAACTGGTCGTAACTGTAGGTCCCCTGTTTTAACGACGACGTGGCATTACCATGGGTTTTCGCTAAACTCACTAGCGATGATCTTGTAGCGCCCCAGCGCCACGTTCGTCGAATAGCCGAACTAAACGATCCTACACCGCGCTGACGAAGTTGCGACTAGAGATGGGTTATACTAGGTAAATTTAATATCAGGTACACCTGTTCCTAATCCACAAAAATACCTAATCCAAATACCTAATCCACATAGTACAGAGTATTGAGCGTATACGATACCTTAACCAGTGCTGCGTACCGTACTGCACCTAATCCACATAGTATAGAGCATTGAGCGTATGATACGATGCAGTACCACGGCGTACTACACTGTGTCACACCATTCTAAGTAAACTTGTTTAATGGATTGTAATCTTCCCTTCATACTTTGACAGGCTTAGGACTGACAGCTTAAAATTGAGCCAAGCAAGCAGGCGTATTTAATTTAAAAGCGGCTAGTCGGTAGTAGTGAGAACTTGGATTAGGTGGATTAGGTACTGCGTCCTTTGGATTAGGTGCGGCCTAATCTCGGAAAATACCTAGTATTTTTATCTGATCTAATATTTTCGCCTCACCTCTAGTTGCGACAAAAAGTTGCATAAATACAACTTCCAACTTTCTCTCTGTGGACTTCGGTCCTCAGGCATTAAATCTGCCTGGAGAGAGATCTCTCTATTGGGGACTTCCCACAATGTAAACGACATGTAAGGGTGGGGGATTTCAAAAACGCCGTACCGGTATTTTATGGAAGTAGGTAACACCTATAAGCTGTGACAGATCCCCGTCGATAATTCACTACACTGGGATGTAATGTAAGCAGTTATGGAAGCTACAAAACTACTTTGTGTCAAGCCCTGTGAACTAATATCTTATTGCTGCACCCTATTTATGATTATACATAACGACCATAACGTCTAGCTAGTAAGGGCGCTAAAGGGCTGTAAACCTGTATCATCCTTAGCGCCACCTATTGTCCAATAAGGGAACTTCTTCCGGAAACGTCTACGTCTACTACGTCATCAATTATTAAAGAGTCCTACATCGCGCTAACCAAATTTCTAAGACCGTGCGCATAGATATAGATACAACTTCAAACTTTTTCTATTGACCTCGATCCCCAGACATAACATTTTCCTGGAGAGAGATTTCTCTATTAGAGTCTTTCCCAAAAACCGATAGTAATTGTACTGTCATACATTGTTACTATTTTACTGAGTTTTGGTGATAAGGGAGGGTAGTTTAAATAGTTTTACGATTAGCTTCTTGGATTTCAATGGCTGTCATGAGACCGATGATATTTAACATTGTTAGTTAATAACCGTGTTAATGTTCTCTCGAAAGGGCTAGTTCTGGAATATTAGCGTTGTTTTTGTTTTAACTAGGTACTACCAACTTTACCGTCGCATACCTAATAGACGCATCAGTTAATACCTCTGAATTTTGTTTGAGAGAAACTAGAACCCTCTAATGGGTAGCTTTTACGGTGTGTTTACCAGTTAAGTCATGAGAGGATCCAAAATCTGGTCATCTAGCATTGAAATCCTAGGTAGGTAGACATTTATTTTCTATGCCCCAGGCCAGAAGATAGACATTTACTTGCCATGATACCTAATAAGTAACAAATTCTGTTCTAGTATTTGTGGCGATTAGATGGAAATCCAAAAACTACATTGTTATATTTAATACAGCCGAAAAAAAATACAGCCGAATTAAATACCTCCTTTTTTGAAGTCTGTTAAAAGAGCAGTCGGTGATAGTAGTTCCTTTACTTAAACGACATCTATGTTTCATCTGTTGCATTACAATGACTGAAGCGATTGATAGCAAGCTACGGGAATGCGCACCGGTTTTTGCCTGAGTCATCATAGATGGCGCTTCAAGTAATTTTTTGCTTGTTACACAAAAATAAAAAAGGCACAGAAGATAATTCATAAAACAGTAAGAAAACTATGTTTTTGGAAAAATATTTTGTCTTTTTGTTAAAAGAAAATAATTGAAAAACAACCCTTCCTAAAAAACATGGTATCGATTTCTTGCTGACCTAAAACGGCTGGCAACTCCGTAAATTGTCTGTGGTTTTGATGGAAAAAAAAAACTTTGACATGATGGTAGTATATTTGTGTCGGACAGAAATACGTCGGGAGCTAGACCGGTGAAGAATTTATTTCAATTATCATGAGCAAACTCACTGGACCCGATCCGCGAGTCCGCTAGTCGAAGACACGTTTAACTATCGTTATTATTCGAGCGAGCGAACATTTCTATCGAGTGCCGTGAACGAATAATGGTTTCCAATGTTTCAGTGACGTCTCGATACGCAACCTTGGATATTATGGTTACAAGAAAAGGTATATTTTGAAAATATATCTAGTGTTTTCGTGTTGAAAACTCTTGTGTGATATAATTCGATTGTGTTGTGGTTCTGTTAACGTTGTGGTGTTGATAAACCGGTGTTATGTCGGGCGGTCGGAGTTTGGAAAAGGAGCGCAAGTCACCTCGCGAAAGCGGGGAAGACTCTGAAGATGAAAGTGAAATCCTGGAGGAGAGTCCGTGCGGGAGATGGCTGAAGCGAAGAGAGGAGGTGAGTGGCTATTGTCTTTCTCCCCGTCCACATTTTGTAACAATCTGGATTAAACAAAAGAGGTTTTTCGTTAGTCAGCTGATCCACAAGGCCGGAGTCGTATTTTGGTATTTTAACGCGCAATAAGTTCTAGTTATTACAACAATAAACATCAAAGCAGATGGCCTGGTGTTGTCATCATAAAATAATTAATTTTGTTGTCACTCTTGTGTCCAATACAAGTCTAAAATGTATTCCTGTGTCATTGAAATTATTTTCTCTGTCAATGTTATTCTGCATGAATAAACATTACTGGCAGTATCAAAATATGTGACTATAAAATGTAGTAATAATTATTTATTATTGTAAATGTCACGTTAATGTCCAAGATTGTCCATCATAATACCTATTTGTATAAAATGTATAAAATATGAAACAAATCTCTTGTAAACTGGTCTCTATCTTTCTGAAAGCAATAACCTAATATAGGGATTCATTGACGGGTACATTTATTCTTCATGCGAGTCTACTGCTACCCTTAGAACAACGACTACTCTTAGTGGGTACAAACATGTAATAGTCACGGCTTTGCCTACGTAATGATTCATGTGCTCAGCCTCCCCCATTAGGGAACAGGCTATGTATGTTTGTACATTACTATCTAGTGACCTACATATTACAATTAGTCAGGAAACAGCATCAACTAACATTCATTTTTCCTTTAATGGTATTAAATAAGAGTGGCACTGGATTTTCGAATTCATGTGCTCTGTCTACCCCTCTTGGGAATACAGGTGTGAGGATATGTATGTATGTATGTAAATAAGAGTATTAATGGAGGGAGTGGCATTTGAAACCAAAAGCTTGGTAATCCGTACCATACCTTCTAATCGAGGTACTGTTAATCACTGGTTCACGCCCCATTTCTTACCCTACTTCTTTCTTAAGTGTCACTGCACACAATTAATTCCAATTGGACAAGAATGTTCACACTAGGGAATGCAATCCCGATCCCGCGAGATCTCGATCTCGCGAGATCTCGTGTAATTTTTCGGGATCAATCCCGACGCATCTTATGACGAGATCCCGTTCGAGATTGACGGGATTGGGCGGCAATGGTCAGCGACGCTACACACGCCCACTCGGCGTGCAAAATAAATCGCTTCGAGAGGAATTAGAAGAAACTCTACGACCTTTAGACAAATTAGAGTCTATCATAACAAAAGAAATGGGTTTATTTGAGTGTGGAGGAACAAGGGGGCAATTTTTGTAGTTCGCCATGCTGTAAACCAGTGTTGAGTCGGAGAGGGCATTCTCAGCAGCGGGGTATATTGCAACGGACATAAGATGCCGTTTAGCAGATGACACTATTAATACCTTTTGTTTTTTAAGGCGCTGCGCAGACGACAGACTTTTGTGCGATCGCGTTTACGGAGCAATAAAATCTCTGAATGGCGCGCAGACAGTTTCCATTCAGAGTTTTTATTGCTCCGCAGGCTCGATCGCACAAAAGTCTGTCGTCTACGCAGCGCCTAAGGAGTTATTTTCAAAATCCCTCGTAGCGTAGGTAACTACTTCCTAATTCTCTTGAAATATGCTCTTTGTTTTGATTACCTAATTTACCTATGTTAATTTCCTTAAAACCTGATAATTACTTAGTTGGTAAGATTAAAGAATAAAGGTCTTTATTTCTTTCGAGTACTACCTAATATGATATTTTAGTTAAACCTCACTATCATAAACAAGCAGTTATTAGCTTTTCAGTCATTCGAATTTAACTTTTTTTTAATACTAAACGAGATCTCGAAAATTCCGAGATCTCGCGGGATTGACATTTCTAATCCCGCGGGATCTCGAATTTGCAATCTCGAGTCGAGATTGCATTCCCTAGTTCACACCCTATTGTAAATTGTCGAATATGCAACATACTGGATATGTAAAATATAGTACTTACAATTATATCCAATGAAAAGCGCATTCTGTAGGACAGCGGTTCTCAAACTTTTTTGCTGATGGAACCCTTTCGGAAAGCGAAATACTTGACGGAACCCTACAAATAAACTTCAGACCATCCGTCCGTCCGTACGCTGCGCCAAAACGTTTGACCAGAGAGTGGTGTTTTTTTCTAAATTCTTGCGGAACCCTTCCAGAGGTGTCCCAGGGTTCCGCGGAACACACTTTGAGTATGGCTGCTGTAGGACTTAGAGCAGGATTCGTCTGGAGTGGGATGTATGTATGTAATTGTGGTTTCTAAACATCAGGTTTACTTCCTTGCTGTCTTATTTGGTTTAATAAAAAGATAACCTGATTGTTCATTTGCCCAAACCATTAATATTTTGCGGATCCATAGTGATGTTTCAACTGGGAATTCATCTGACAAGCTGGGTTTATTTTTCATTAGAAGCAATACATACCTATTGATCATTTTAAATAAAATAAAATGTTATACTTTGTGATAGTTAGAGGATGTTGTGATGACAAACTGTTATTTATTATTGAACTGTGATGCACTTTAACCAAACCACATGTTCCATAAATGCGCAATTAAGCAATTATTGATAATGTTGTCTGTCATAATAAAACTTTACAATGAGGTATAGAATAGATTGTTTTGGTTTTAATGGGATTTTAAGTCTTTCTTTGGAACTATTATTAATTGAAGGTAACTAAGAAATTGTACACAAATTAGGTGATTGTTTGTATGTAATCTGCAGTCGATTCATTGAAAAGGTAGTCACATGAATGACATGGTTGAAATGCTTGAATAATCACTCTGTTCATCATTTTAACTCTGTTTCGGTTTTTAATTATTGATTTATATCACTTTGCAGGTGAATTTGCCATTAATGGACAGTTTTATGTATTACTAGCTGACCCGGCGAACTTTGCTCCGCCTGAGACAATGAATGAGCAGAATTTTGATTTAAAAGTACCAGGATAGCATGAGTTATATACGGTCGCACAAACACGACTTTTTTTATGTATTAGTATCTTTGAAATTTTCAATATACTTACCCACTTAATTGACAGCTTATTAATTAACCGTTGTTCCTTTCTTTTAAAATACTATGTTACTTAGGCAGAGTTTTTATTTTTTAGCTATTTTTTCGATTGGCATCATAAAAGTAGGATGTTTATTTTTTGACATTTAAGTCGGTTCGATTCACAAACGAAGCAAGTACCTAATTTTTAGAAAATCTATCAATACGGAATTACTCAATTTTAAAAATAAGACAAAGTCTTCTTTGAGCAAAACACCCTATATCTACGATATTTAAGGTACTTCCACTTCATGTCCCATAACTTTGGAACACCCTGTGTAATTTTTAGAAAATCTATTAATGCAGAATTACTAACTTTTAAAAATAAGATAAAGTCTTCTTTGAGAAAAATACCCTATCTACGATATTTAAGGTACTTCCCCTTCATGTCTCAAATATGGAACACCCTGTATAGATGTCGAATGGGATTAAAAGTATCCTATGTCCTTTTCCTGGCTCTAAGCTATCTTCCCACAAATTTTCAGCCTAATCGGTACAGCCGTTCTTGAGTTATAAGTGGTGTAACTAACACAACTTTCTTTTATATATATAGATATATATTTTTAAATAATGTAGCTTAGCTTTTCTTCAGATTGTAATTTTATTTTTCCTCAACTGATCTCTCCAAATTATGTACTTACTGAAAAATATATCTTCCAGGGTGACTAGCTCTGACAATCAGTTGCAGAATGAAGTAAAGTGTGGTTACCAAATAATTACTTTTCTTTGCAGAGGACTGTATTTCACTAGTCCGTAGTCTGTGTACCATTTTTTTACGGCGTCTAGGTACATAATTGTATGAACTTTTTTGGCACACGCCTCTACGCGCGTACTCAAAATTCTGGATTTAAAATTTCATTTATGAAAAATGGCTTCCTAGTGTTTCGGAAAGACCGTCATACCTTGAAGAATGGACCGCAAGAAACTTGGCAGAAAATCATGTTTTCAGTTTTCATAGTGAACACGTTTGACATAGCTAAAATAACGTATGTGTTCGACCTATGTTTTCATGCCATTATATCCTGTTCTGAAAGCAGAGCGGTACCGAGGTACGATCGCCCATTCTAATATTCCTAAGGCCCTGCGCAGACGACAGACTATCCGCGACGGACTTTTTAGTCTATGAAAATACAACCTATGGAATTATGTGCAGTAACGCACACGACGCGCAAAAAGTCCGGCGCACAATTTATACAATCCACGCAGACTTTTTGTGCGCCGCAGACTCGATCGCACAAAAAGTCTGTCGGCTACGCTGCCCCTAATGGTTCGCGTGGCTCCGGCCCCAGGCTAGCAATTTATGCAAAACGCCAGTCTGAATCTAAAACCGCCCTTACAAATTTAAATTAGCGACTATTTTGCGTGCGCGTATTGCAGTGATTTTGAAAGGATTCTAGCGTAACTTTCAGAGAAACTTTGTCGCTGTCACCCTAAGTCGCCTGACGGTTCCTCCATCCATCCGCATACAGCATGGTGATTGTCGACTGGTGATTGGTCGCCGGTGATTCGGTGCGCGGTGATTGGTCGGCCGCAGCGCGATGCGGATCCAGTGTGTTGGGCCTAAGTTAATTAAAAGAATCACTTTCCCCGCGCCGGTCAACGACCGCGTTCGGCGCCCGCGCAGTCTGACCACTGTCGCTTTCTAGCTTAGGGTCGGGATCTGTCAATGTGTCAATGATCTTGTGCTGTCGTTGAGAAAGCATACGTATCGATAACTGGGACAAGATGACAAGTCTACGCGTAACGAAAAGTATTTTTGTCTGATGTCATGGTCGTTTTGGATGAAGGTTGCTGTGGAAATATAATTTCTAGTTTGGGAAGCTATGATGTTCCTAGAAGGCCTCTGATCTAATCTTTGCCCACCTATCGTGGGTCTATATAAGACAAAATCAACAGGGCCCCGCTTCGCGGAGCTCCTATTATTTGAGTCTAGAAGCCAGCTAATCTGCATACCATGTAATAATTCGTTTTGAATGAGGATGTAAAAACCAATAAAAATACCATTTTTTTTCTTCAATCAAATCTGCACACATCTTCCCACCGCTGGATAAAGACACTTTTTGGGACACCTGTCTGTCTACTATACGTTTAAAACTGGCAATCATTTAGGCAAACTATAAAAAAGTTTACCTAATGTTTTTATCGTTAGCAACGCTTATTAAATTTGTTATCTCATCTCCTATACGATACCATAAAACTGTTGTTCAATCTCGTACCAATAAAGACTGCAAAAACTGATAAAGTGAACGAAACCGGTCCTTACTAGGTATGTATAATACCTATCTTACTAATATTAGGCACAGGAGATGTAAACATTAAAAAAAAAATGCTTCTTTTTGCTGTTTCTGTTCAGAATCAGAAGCTCTTTCCATTAAATTGAGAGAAAAAGGTCCAAACTATATTTTCCTGTCGTGTTACAATTTTCACATAAGTCAAGTTAAAATAGTCGAGATGAATAAAAACATTTTAAGTCCGTCAGTTAGATTATTAAAAAATATTGTACACATTTTTTTTTCTTAAATTTCACAAATAAAAAATTACAATGATACAGCGCTTAAAAGTTTCGATTGACTTCCCTTCGTGGGACGATTTTTTTTTACCCAGTTATGACGTCACAAGCCTCCGCTCCAGACGTTTGTTGTGTGATGGCCTATCTTTGTCAATTTTTAATTTTTGGAGAAACTAAAACATACGTGTACAATATTTTTTAATAATCTAACCGACGCACTAATTACAGTGATTTATTTTTAAGTATTATACTTGAATAGTAACGTAACGAACCCAAAAATTTAAGTCGAAAGTAAATCTTTTGACGTTAGCAAATTATACGCTTCTAATTAAAATGTTGACCTCTTACCTTATGTCGACTGAAATGTTATATACGGCATGTATTTTCTTACTTGCTCGAATATGTTAACTCATTAATTTTTTTGCCTCACCCTAGTTAAGGTTTCTTGACCTAGGCGCCATTTCTGCTGACTTTCGTACCGAATATCAAGTAGGTGTTTCTATTTCATACTCACTTTGCAATATTAAATATTACCAAGTTCATTAATTTTACTTGACATGACATAATGAAGCTGTCAGATCACATTTTTGCTTACCATCACAATGGATAGTGGCTACGTTTATACGGCCAAAAGCCTACAGTACCCGGCCACAAAGTTTGCACATCGGTCTTAAGAAAGAGAGTTGGCATACCATAAGTTAGGGCGAGACAGCACTCTACAGCACCTTTATTCGCCAAAAAAGCCGATGTGCATTCTTTGTAGCCGAGTACTGTATTGAATAAAAAATTTTCTACCACCTCTATCGTCCTCCGGGCCGGCCCAATCTTTTTAAAAGCTCCAAGTCACTTTCCCAAGTGGATCAAAAACATTAACAAAATGACAACTATGCCGTCCTTTTTGCTAAAACCGTAGTCTGAATACATTTAGGACACCGGCGGCAAAGTCGTTTTTGATAATTATTAGGAGCAAGTTTTGCTCCATTTTACGCTAAACGACCGACAATTACTCGATCCTGTGAATACAAAATCTGATAAAACACGTCGCATCCCTGTATTATTTCAATTACGCATTAGCATAACGTTTAGTTCTAAAGTTCAAATTAGATGGCATAAGGTATCAGTAATTTATAATAGTGACAGATTCCTTAGCCGCCTCCTCAGACATCCTCGAAAGAAATGTTGAGGTGTGATTCTAATCCTGACACCACATCCACCGCATAAATAGAAGTAGCTACTAGGAATACTGCCCCCATTGAGGATAGAACCTATAGAGTACTAATGTCATCTTTGTTGTTCGAAAATTATTCCGCAAAACAATTGAAGTGATCGCTGTGCTCTTATTGGCCGGTCCAAGATCGCGCGTAACGCTAATGCCTTTTTCTCTACGGTTATTGGGTCTGTACAGTTTCTGTGACAGTGACGGTGACGTTTAGTATGTTGAAATCAACAAACTATTTGCGGACCGGGGTTGCGAACATTGTTTCTCTATAGGTTCTATCCTCTATGACTGCCCCACACTTAACTGACGCGCGTGAGTGCGAAGCTGCGAACTGCCTACCACTTTCACTCAAACCAGAATTCGTCCGCAAAAAACGTCAATGCAAATCCGCCTGCTTTCTTCCTCACATAGCCATTATTATAGATTGTGGAGTAATTCGGCTTTCGCGAGATGATAATGGCATAATGGGTGAAATTATCTAACATTACCTAGATTTTGTGTAAAAAATCAAGAGAAAGGTATCCGTCCGTCAGACAACATTCGTTATCTTCAGTGGCATGTGTAGTAGAAGTTGCCTAGTATGATAGCAAGTTAAGAGAGCATACCTGAACCTTTTACCTTAGTCGCGTCTTACAACATCCACGGAAAAAATGGAGAGGGGTTCCTCTAAACCCGACACAACACGGAACACTATAATACCTCTTTCAAAGTTAAAATTTAAAATTTGCTGGAAGTGGTTACATAAAGTAAAGGATAGTCATGGCTTTGTCCGTAACATTTCGTTTGCTCTGCCTACCTCACTTGAGAATACAGAGGTGATGTTTATGTATATGTTATGTAGGTAGTTAATAAGAAGATTGGCGTGAGGTAAAACGGAAATACTTGACAGGGAAACCACTGTTTAGTTACGTTCGAGAGTAAAGTCCTCAAGATAAAAAGCTGAAAAAATTACATCGTGTCGGGTGTATAACCAAACTGGTATTTTCCAGAAATTGTTGCTTTGTTTCAAGACTTCAAAGCAGAACAATGTTGTCTTGTGTTCTGAGCGTATATGACATGCTTGTCTAGATTTTAACATCCTTTCTATGCCTTTGTTGTACTTTGACGAACTCCCGAACTTTGTCCATAAACGCAATAAAGATTTCCTTTATCAAGTAATGCAATTTCATTAAGACGTTTACTGTGAATTAGTTCTGGATAAAGAACGGGAATCAATTGGGCAACCGCCTCTTACGATATCCACGGAAGAAATGGAAAGGTGTTATTCTAAATCCGACACCTCACGGACACGAAGAAAATAAGTTAAGGTATATTTTTGGTGACAGGGTAGCAACCTGCCACTATTATACCTGCCAGCTCTAAACCTAAAAAAATGTGCTAGATGTTAAATAGTCATGGTGAGCAGTGAGTTAGAAAAAGCCATTAAAATCTGACATTCTCGAATGGAACCAAACGTTCAAACTTGAGAAGTCACTAATTGCCTCATCATAAATATTCTATTATTAACCTACTAATGGTCGGTAGCTTGTCACCACGTCTAGGTCGCCATGAAAGCTGGACTGTGACCTTAACCAGAGGTCGGTCGGGAATAGAACATCAGTAACAACACAACGAAGATTTATTGACTGCGCACAGATTTCTCTCGTGATTATTGTTTAGCCGACGTATTGATTAGGCCGTGTGCCGTTGGGATAGAGTCCACTATTGCGCTGAACGCTCTCTATTAGTGGTACAAATCGAGAATTATGCCACAACTACTATTTGTGTTTTATAATTCCCTAGTACTTAATTTGACGTAGTGTTTATGCGTTGTTCATTCTTGATTCCTCTCGCCTTTGTGCTTTTAAGTTATTCTGTGTTTGCTGATTTAATGTGTTTGTACATACGAACGTAATTTGCTTATTTCATATTTGATTCAAATCACGAAACCGACTGTGTTTGTTGACTCATTTGTTGTTACTGAACTGGGCGTTAAAAAACGAGTAGGTACGTGTTTCTAATTAAAATTCGTAAAATATTCCATACATTTTTTTAACACTTTCGTGCCGAATATATGAAAAAAAAACCATCACAAAACACACTGTTTGTGGGCAATTTATACTACTACTTACTTATTTCTACTTACTATAATCGATTGTGCTCTTAATCAAACCATTTTTTTGTGAAAACGTCACTACGTGTGCCGGATATTAATGATGTCTAGACAGTAATGTTCTATTTTATTTATGTCAACAAAACCGTTCACTTTGATCTGACCTAGGGCAGGGGGGTGTCACTCCGCCGTTCCGCCGCCGCGCTACAAGTACATACCGGCGGCCTCATCGATGAGGCCTATTCAGTGGTTGCCGCGCACGCGCACTGACCCGCGGCGCACGCGCGCCTCTTTTTTTACGCAGCACGATTCAGTTTACATCACAAACGCGTGTCATAATTTAATTAGCAAAATGAATCCAAAATATTCTGTATTGCAGTCGATTGTCGGGAAAATGAAAAATATAAATTATTATATTCGACCCCACGTCATAGAATAAATAAAAGTGTAACCGCTAATTAGGTATAGCTAAAGATACATTAGGCGATATCCGCGTATATACACGTGTCGCGCGACATGTCGAGCGATGTCCGGCGACATCGCGCTACATCGCTCGACATGTCGCACGACAAATGTAACGCAACAAATGTGTAATGCAGGAGCAATGTGGGAGCGTAATGACAGAACAAGTGTTACTTTATGACTCTCTTTAATTACACTAACCTAAGCCTTATATAGAGTAACATAGTGGGAGAGTGTGAGTGTGGCGTAGCCCACACTACACCTCCCCCGTTTTTTTGGAAAAAAAAAGAAAAAAAATGTATGACATTACTTCATACTTCATACTAACTCAAATTTTACAGCAAAAAAAATAGACTAAAAACTAAACTAAGCTAAGGTCACTATCAGATGGGCTGCGTGGCCTAGCCCGATGCCTTCCAAGAAGAGTTTGCTCTAGTATTTAAAAAAAATTAAGAAAAAAAAATGGATGACATAATTTTTCTACAATTCTAATTTGACAAATAAAATAAAATCTGAATACTTAACTTAACGCAGTAACGTGTAACCAATTATATAAGCAGTTTCATTAATAGGAATAATTACAGTTATGACAAATAAACTCAGAATACTTAACTAAATATTTAACTTTTTAAACAATATTAGATTCTAAATTTGCACGCTTTGTTGACGAGAGAGATGTATACATTAGTTTCTTTTTCTTTAAAAATATTAACTTTCAACTATTCTTACTGTAAGAATCAAGTGTACTGTGCTCAGTTTATCATAAAGTAACATAAAAAAAAAATCCTTTCTGTATAAAAATAGCTTTCTAATTCTAAATACATTTTCATTTTTCATAGACTTCTATCTTTTTTCACATCTTTACCTCGGTATTCTATCCTTTAACGTCTTTACTTTCTTCCATGAAATCCATACTAACTTTCCTTTATTTTTATAATTCGTTTCCATACCTTCTTTCATTTATTAGTGAGCTACATACTATACGTAGCCCACACTACAAATGTCGCCTAATGTATCTTTGGCTTAAATATTACAAACAACATAAATCTGATAGATACCTACATACATACAATCACGCCTGTGTTCCCAAATGGGGTAGGCAGAAAACACGAAAAGTAATATAGACAAAACCAAGATTACGTTTATATCGCAGTCACTTCTAGCATAGTTTTAGGTTTGCAAAGATGGAAGAGGTAGAATAGTGACAGATTGCTAGCCTGTCGCCTAATACATACCTAAACCTATTTCCTTAGTCGCCTGTTACGACATCCACGGAAGAAATAGAGAGGTGTTATTCTATTCTGACACCACGCGGATAGTTATGTATAATAGGTAGGTATTTAATTAAAGTATTGACTTGACAACCCTATTTTCGGGTCATTTGACAAGGTGTGGAGTAATGTCGACCTTCGCGCGGCGCCAGAGAGCTCAATGTCGGCTGCTAGCGTGCGGTCCGTTTGTTAATAATAATTATGTAGGCACATAAAAAGGCGGCATTTGTGAAAATCAAAGCAGTGAGGCTTCTGTACTTGTACTATTATCTATTCTGTGCCTAGGGGCCAGTTTTTTGTTTAACTTATCGTACATAGTAAGATTTTACTTATACGCCAAAATACCATTTCAGTGTCTACGCAAAAAGTAATCTTGCTTCCAAGAATCTAAATCCTCAAGCAGCTTTGTGCGCCGTTTAGCTACTTTTATTATACGTGGAATATTCCGGAGCTAACTCCCATCCGTAAGCCGGTAAGTGGCTTTTGTACTCGTCATGCAATATACGATCTAAGAGGTCTGGAAAAGAATTAGGTCCCGATTTTCGAAGCCTAAGCGATTAACGCACAGTTATCCATTTTTCGAAGGCCCTGAAATCTCAGGATTATTCCATCTAGAGAGATTTGTGGCAGACGTAATCGGATTGAATATTTCTGCGCATTCAAGTTAATACAGCATGGCAAAACGAGCGAGTTTAATCGCGCGCGAGATACTCTGTTATTTTCTAACGTGTCTAATTAGACAGTGTCAGGTTTAAGTGTATCTCGCACTCGTCTCAAGTAGCACCTTGCTATTCTACGCCGGCTGATATAGGTTGATGATTTGGTTATTTTGTAGGAGCAGGAGTCTTCGTTTCAAAAGGTTTGTAGAACTTAATAAAAGAGTGACTTTTTTAATTTTAAAAAACATGCCATACAATATTTGATCATTGGATCTTGCTTGTCTTCTTTGCCTTGGTTTGAATTCGATAAGTATAAATCGATTCACCATAATGCCACATAATCTGGACTAATCGAGTCATCCACATAAACTTCCAAAACAAAGCTCCAACTAAGTTGCTTTAATGTGTGAATGTATTTCAAAGCTGGTGGTCCTTTTTCGTACCAAGCGTTTGTATTCACTTGATAGTGATACATTACCAACTGGTACGGTCCGGGCGACGGTTAAGGCGAGCTTATTATGCCGTCTAGGAACCAGTTGTACTTTATGTTTATTAAACGGTTTATTATCGACGAACATGGGCACAAGTGCTGCTATTGAAAGTTGCCATATTGATGTTGAACACGCATTATGACCTAAGGCTAGCAACACGCAATTTTATTAGCTTTAGACACATTTGTTTGTCTCTATAATAAGGGGTAAATTTTGTAACGTTTTGAATTTTGATCTTTAATCGAATTATTGGAGTACGCTTTATTTTGTGATGTTTTTACTTAATTGAAAGGAAAACATGCATGCAGTTACGGTGTAATTTTTAGCGTCTTGATTATGTGAAAGTTCAAACTAACTGGGCTAGTATTGGACAGAAGCTAAACCATTTTGTGGTTTCAAAAATTGCTGAAGCGTTAGTTTATTTCTGCTCATAATTCGTTGCATTTTAAATGAAGATTGTTGAATAAAATATAAAATTGTAGGACGTCAGGTTCGGGGAAAATATCTCTAGGATCTTACTCCGCGCTGCTGCTTTAATATTAACAGAAAAAGAAGAAAAACCATCACGTACAACGTGAACGGCTGAAAACTAGTTATATAAACTCGCTCTCCTTTTCACAGCCGACATACTTTATACAACCTCTATCCGATTCGGGGTCACCAGGGAATTATCAGCTCGGCTATACGATACCTGTCTGACATTTAGGCGGGCAGCTGTTGGCCCGATGACGTAGCACCCCCATTGTCTCGTGACGTGGGATGTTCACTGTTGCTATAGCTACGTCGGTGACACGACATGGGAGTTTATTTGTTAATCGTAAAGCGTCTGCTTCGCGTGAATTGTGTTCGTTTGGAAACGACAGCCCGTTTTCAAGCTCTAAAAGGTCTTGTTCAAGTTACAACTTCTACGTATCTGAATATGGTTGAAATTTTGAGAGTTCCTTGAGTATCGGTGCACATATTGCTAAAACTACTATTTTGTACTGTCGCAACAACAAACGCGAGTCAAAATTTTTTTCGTATGGCATTTTAGTAACAGGAAAAACGCACCTCACTCTAACGCGCTACAGTTCGACCAATACAAATAAGGCAATAAGACTTAAATTTACGTAACCGTCAAATTCGTGGTTATCGGCGGCATGCCAGACGGCCTCTAGACGGAGAAAGGCTGAGTCAACGGTGCAACGCACTCCGTGTCGTTACGTGACCATACGGAAAGTCAGGCGCACTAGCGGCGAGAACGCTTTTGCAATTGAGATTCACAAATTCCCTGTAAAGTTTTGTAATCTTACACTTTTGGATACAATTTTAGTATTTTTAGAAGACACGCGAGCGTTTGGATCTCCTACTGGTAAACGGTCACCATGACTTACAGATTGTAGAGGAGCTATAGTAGGTACTTGTTTATACTTATAGATACCCGCAGTCTTTTCCCTTTGCCACCTAACATTTCAATGCGAGCACTACTTACTATTTTATGGCAGAAGCTGATAAGATGGTTGTAGCTATCTGGATGGACCCTACAAAGTCATTTTCTTCTCACGTGGAATACCTTTATCCCTGAGTCAGCAATATCTTGGTAAACGTTGTAGGAAAGTACACGGCGGCTGTGCATCGACCTTTGTATTCACCAGGATGGAGACATACATTATAGTGTTAATAACGAACCAATATGCTTGACCTTTAACGGATCTTCCTGGATATTAAAGAACCAGAACCTGAAACTTTCCTAAATCTTCCTAGCTGAGTTGAAACCTTCAAACCAAACCAAACAACATCTTTAGTGGAGAATATCAACGATACGACTTCGCAATGTAATACCAATTGGAATATAATTTTCAGGGCTCGTCGAAGACTTCGAAGTTGTTCTCTCTACTGATGATTGATGAGAATCACTAGCTACACAGGTACCTACTTATTCCCGCAGATCATTGGCTATTCGATCAATCTACAAGCACAAAACGCTATCGGCTTTGAATGCAGCCAATGGTCCGTGACTGTAATAGAATCGCTCGGCGGAACTAAACAGTGACATTCCTGCCGTTTTAATGCCCTGAGGTCTAAGTATAGGCAATAACTTGTTTTAGCGCGGTAATTGGCCTCTAGGACGTTTCTTGTGGATAGTCTGGTGTATCATTTTTTGTCTTACGTGCCTTAATGACAACCAACTTAATCTCATTAAGTGTGACGAGAAAGCTAGACCAGTGGGGTGAACTCATTTGGTTTGGTTCACCGGTTAAAATGGTTCAAATATGTATTGAGAGACTTTAGTCGAACTGTGGAGAAAGGAAGGAAGGAAGATAATTGAGACCCTGTCCTCGAATAATAATGTCATTATAGGTGTATTTCTGTTTCCATATTTTTATATCTTGAATGATAATGTGATTTGAAATTGAATAATCGATTTCATACCCCAAGCTTACGTTATGTTTATTGTATTTAAACATCGCTGCAACTGTTTCTTCATTAAACAGGCAAATGCTGTTTAAAATGGTCTAGATATAAAAGCGCTAATTCATTACATTGATAGTTTCTACTATATAGCCTTTTCTATTTGCGATTTATTCCTAATTCGTATGGCGTCGTTAAAAATATACAGCCTTACTCGATTGGCAATGTCTTGGCTGCCATAATGCGGCAACTATATCTTCCCTCAACACTGGTACATTATTTACAAGCCCACGCGACAATTTACGCCGAGCTGGAGCAATAAATATCGCCTTCAACTTGATCTGCAACCCGGCGCGAGCGCACATGTTGCTTTACAATTCTCCTTTGGTGCAGCGCAGACGACAGGCTTTTTGCGCGATCGAGTCTGCGGCGCACAAAATGTCTGCGTGGATTGTTTGCATGGACTCTATGCGCGTCGTGTGCGTTACTGCATATAATTCCATAGATTCTATTTTCATAGTATAGAAGCGAATGGCGCTCTGTTGTCTCTGCCTACCCCGCAGGGAATAGGGCGTGACGGTTATGTATGTATGTATGTCTATTTTCAGACTAAAAAGTCCGTCGCGGATAGTCTATCGTCTGTGCAGGGCCTTTTGGAAGGAAATAACGACGGAGCTTAGCTGTGAGAATCGTTTTCGTTTTACATACAGACCTGTGGCTGACCAGTCTTGGCACTCTTGTATATCGCAGCAGTATACGCTATACTTCTTCTCGGCGTATTCACTATAGAAATGAAGACCCCAAGGCTGTATTATCGGGAAATACTGACTACGTCGTACTACGACATCGATTAGAGCTCGGATTGCTTTGTCAGATTAATCAATTTATCTCTAATTAAAGATGTGTAACTCATTGTAATAATCAATGGAGTCGTAATGAGACCACGGATTTGATCTTTGTACTAATCAGCCACAAAATGTGTTTATTTAGGTACTATTTTTATGACGTGACTAATTTCTATATAACAAACAAAGCGTTAACTGGAGTAACGTCATTAAGAAAACGTGGCGACTAATTCACTTAAGATTATCTGTGTCATTACTGTCTTTAACTTCAAAGTCTAAAGTTTAAAGTTATTCAAAAACCAAATCCATTGTCAAACTTTTATAAGTATAACTGAGAATTGAGCTTAATGTGATGTAACTCGAGCAAAATTTCCTTCGGATACATTACAGTGTTGGAAGAATGTCAAACTATATAACTTTATTGATTTTCGTGTGTTAAGCTACTTCTCTTCTGACCCTCATATCAGCTTACGAGTTCCAAGAACTATCGCAAGTCTGCAACTTTGCCTTTATAAACTCCTAACTACTTAAATATTTGCCGGCGTCGCTCTGATTTATCGTAAAGTTCAAGTTCCCATCTATTCTGCGCCCACGCCCATGTCCATTCACTGTTTAATATCTCTCCTATCTCGGTATTTATTATCCTGTTTTGTGTGTCCGTGGATTGTTCGGATAAAGATTAACGTTTGGTCGAAATTGTTCCGCTGCCCAATGTTATCAGGCATTTTATTCTTCATTGACAAAGACATAAGTTAGGATCTTTTCTCAAATACCAAAGATTTGGTTAGGCTCTCGGGGCGTTTAAACTCGTTTTTGGTAGTTCTTCTCGGAAAAGTGAACTGCGTAAATCTCTTGTGCGATCGAATGTGCGAGTGTTTTCAATATCCAATTTTTGGAAGTTCACGTAAATGCCAACGAATAAAATAGGCTTCGGTTTGTTTCAGCATGGGATTATTCACAGGTGAACGAATCGAGTGCTGGGATCGGAACTATTTGATAAAATCACTATTAGCAAATCGTTGCGTTATTTAATAATTGTATAGGATTTAACCGTGAAAGACTTAATATTCAATTTAAATCAATCAACGCCCGAATTTTATTCAAATTATGAACAAACTCCACCACAAGCCGCAACCGCGAAATCATAACTTGGGTTGGTAACGAAAGATCGTCGTTAGTCGCTTTTAGTTTGTTTATTTTCTTATACCTAAAGAAAATAAGCCCTTGGATCACGTCCTACGAAGTTTGCCTTCTTGTATATTCTCAGGGCACGCGACAGCCTGGGAAGGGCGGGGTCACATTTAAGAAGCGCTATAAATAACTCCGTTAAAACAAATTGTTGTGTAACCAGCTTACCTTATAAGCGTTTTACTCATTAACTTAAGTTGTAAGAAAGTTTGCGATTGACGTGTGACTCGAGAAATTTACGCGTGTCAAAAGTATTTCGCAAGCATACATAATTTAGAGGTTCTCACTCCGCTTTCCTACAACCCGCTTTAAGGAGATGAAGGCGAAGTTGTATCTCTAAATCATTGAAATAATTAGTTTTTAATCACGAAAGTTTTAATCGAAAACTATAGTAACTCGGCTTTTGGCTTTGATTGATTACAGATTCTAAAAGAAGAATGCTACAAAGTAAAACAGCTCTATTCCAGGTAAAAACCTGTCGATGATCAATACAATTAGGAAAGACATCGTTAGTCGATCGAATGACTCACGATGGATGGGTGACAATGACTATTTACGACTGCTGCTGTACTTAGTCACGACCAGAGCCTCGCCTTGGTCTGGCCTAGAATATTTGATGCCATGTTCGACAGTAATTTATTGCTTATTTAGTAGCATTAACGAGGAACTTAGTGGAATTGCTTAGCTTTATTGTTATGGTGATAGAGAAACCGGCAAAATTATAAAGTCAAATGTGAGGGAGAAAGGGACTGATAAACTCGCTTCAGTAGCTGCACTAGCTACAGACCAAAGCTAGAAAACGGCAAACGTAAAATCGTATTAAATTACATTACTCATATTTTTAGGCTTTCATTTGCAATGTGAACGATCAAGAGATATTAAAAAACAGGATGTATTCTGTGTTGAACGGCATCGAGCAAAAAATATGGAAATATTTTCTGACTCGTTTTTCCACTTAACTGCCTAAAGGGCCATAACAGCGATCGTATCACTGAAAATTACATTAGCGAGTTTTTACGCAACGCGGTCCCGCCTTTATTGACCAGTACTAAAAATTATCTCACTGTAGTTAAAATGAACTTCATCTTGCTCCTTGAATTTTACGGTGAATTATTTTGTATCACGATGTACCAACAAACAATTTCGATCGAATTTATTACCATCGCCAATCCGGACCGTTGTAATTTATGTTTACTAAGGCGTCGTAGTCTATATTTTTATACCTATCATATCCTACTCACTACGCAGTCACAGAATCATGAGTATATTATTCTAATTTTTGACTTGACACAATTTAACGGGCGTTGATTGCGACGTGATTGCCTAGATGGGTCCACTCCGTGAGTCATGCGTGATTCACACTTAGCTGTGTATGGGGCTACTTAATGCGCGTGTCAAACTCGTGGGCGGCACGTAATGATGAATGATGGATGATCTGTCTTGACAGACTCATCTGTCTATCCTAGGTTTTAGAATGAAGCTTGCTATATCCATGACTCTACGGGGTATGGTTCATAGAAACGTAAGTTCATTTGAGTTATTGTCGATGTCTGGCGAAAATAAGGAAGGTTTAAATAGAGAGTTGAAATCATTACAAGTTTGCCGATAGTAAATATCGTGTTAAATATTTTTGCATTGAATATATTTCTTCGGTCCACTTTTATATTTATTCCAGAGTGATCCTGACGAAAAATTTTGATAGAATTCGCTGCGAAACGTGTAATAGTCATGTTTTTGTCTATGTAGCGTTTCGTGTGCTCTTTGAATATACAGGCTCGGTATGTGTAAGTTGATCTTGACGATTTATTTTGATATGATAATGTGTAACGGCATTAACGAACAAATATTTACTCTCAAGATATCTCGTATTTTTGGCCGATATTGAGGATATTTCTGCTTAAAGGTTTTGTGGGTGTCGGTCAATGTTTATTTTGACCGTAACGCTGATCTATGTTTATACTGGCAGCCCGTTTAATTAAGAAAGCTTTTTAGTTTTCTTCTCCTCTTTTCTTTTGTAAATCTATCTAATTTGCGTGAAATCCTCCACTATTATCTGACTATATCATCGTCAACATTTAAAAAAGCTCGAGATCATCAGCGGTCAAATTTTACTTTTCAAAACATATTTACAAATTCATTTCACACAGCACCTCATTAAAAACGTCGATCATATCAACGGCTTTTTGCATGCAAAAACGCGCAAGCGCACGGCGCCTGCGCGCGGGTTCGAGGACCATTAGCCGGCATGAGTCATTCATCATGGTCATGAGTCTTGAATCATCAGTGCTTCCGTTGGCCTTTCTAATTATTAGAAAGTGTTTGATCAGGGGTGGGTAAAAGCATAACTTCAAAAGTTTGATACTGGTTTTGTACTTGTCTCACTCAATAATGAAGTGGATTCAAGGAATCGCAAGGTTTTCACTCGGAAAGTTGTATTGATGTCTTAGTTCCGAGTTGCTTATCATCAGGCGAAACTATTTGACATAGAAGACGTACGGAAATTGTTTTGGAGAAACTTTTCTAATTTGGATCAGCTTGCCTTTCCTCAACCACTAAATAACAGAATCCTACTAAAGCATAATTTCGGAACGAAGGCAATTCATTCAGACTATACATCTATTAATAGATGCTTAAACAGCTTTCATCCGAACAAACTATTTGTTTTTATTAATCTCGCTCGAGGCAAAAAATCTCCCCTCATTCTGTCCCAGTTCAATATTATCATGATTAATGATACGAATATTTTGACAATGACAGTTTTTTTACGGTATGCTGAGAGATACGTGGCTGCTGGCACGTTGTTACTGAAATATGTATCGTTTATGTAGGGTAACTGCACATTAAGGAGATAAGTTGACTACCATCGTGGGCAAAGCTTTATTGTTAATGTTTTGATGTCGTCAATAGTAAAATGTACTTCATTGGTTTCTTGTATGTATAGAGCTTCTAGATTGCTGTAATGACACAAATCTGTTTTGTTACTTAAATCGGCCACATAACAGTCTTTGTAATTTTTATACTCTTAGTCTTATCTCAGATCAGAACTAGCCTGGCCTCTCGACTCGAAATATCTAATTATACTAGCGCTTAGCAAATATTTCTGTTCATTTATATTTCCTCAAGATCAGAGACTACGTTACAAAATAAACCCATGCCCTTGTCAACTTTGCAAATACTTCAATGCCAATGCCTTGTTATTTCTGAAGAGACAATAAACGTGCAAGCTAATAATGAATTTCGTTTTCCTGTTTGTCTCCTTGGAGATCCTATTATTGATGTAGCGGTTCGTGAAAATAGAGTCAATAAACTCCTCTGCCTGTTAAACGTCGTTTGATTGAAGGGACACACATTGTTGTGACAATAATTCGGATAGCGTATGCAAATTGTTGATGCTTGCTGAATTTAGATACAGCGGTTAAGACGCAGTACAGTCGCAGCCACTATGCCTAGTTTTTACTTTTGATGTTAAGTTGTTAATACTTATTATAACTTTATGTTTGCACCCACCGTTGCTTCCTGTCACCTACGTGACTCGGCACGCGTCGCAAACGCGTTGCACTTTGTTTTTATGCCAACTCCGTGCGTAATGTCTTATGTGGTCAAACATTGCTATTCATTCCCTACGTTTGTTTTACCATCGTTCGCTCGTGCAATATTTCATTTTGTAATTGTACGTTGAGTGGTTTGTAATGTAACTTCTATTAAAATTTTTCAACGCTTGGCAGTACCAACTATTACAACTGCGGTTTCTGTATTGCTCTTCGAATTTATATTGTACTAGCTGCCCCGGCGAACTTCGTTCCGCCTTAACCAATTTTTTGTTCGCATGATTCTCAAATTTTCTTACCGTTTGAACCTTT
>BHDV01010788.1:382031-399229 GCA_005406045.1 Adoxophyes honmai
GGTAGAAAATCGAGTGGGGAAAAATGCGAATGGAACTAATGCTACGCGGAACTGACGAGTTTGGGGAAAAGATCTAATCTCTCTCACACGAGCCTCGTATTTGCTTTAGCGTGTTTCATATAGCATAAAACAATGTGTGAATATGAAATGTAGATCGAACTGTCACTTTTCTATCTGATACGTTGGAAATTTTCTAGTAGGAAGGAAACGAATTGAATTGGAAAACTGTGGTTTTATTATCAACCTCTTTAAAAAAAAGAAGCAATAATCTCTCGAATGAACTGTGAACGAACAGTGGTTCCAAGATTAAAGGTATCGGACTAGCCCAAAACATGTCGAGCTATTCTCGATTGAAAACTTTTCATTATGAGTGAGTGGGTATTTTAATGTGTAAAGAAAGCTTTTTCTGTAGATATGATTAATGATGGAGATTCGTGTATGAAATTGAGCCAGTTGGCAGCATCGTCTGAAATCTGCATTTGTGATAGAGCATAGCCAGAATGTCACCTGTTGATTCTGGCAACAAAATACATGGTGTAGCGGCCATGCATAAATTTACATTTCATAAAATTGTATCGTCTCTAAATTTAAAATAGTATCTTCGGTGATTTCTTACGTTCAATTTAGGTAAAGTGCACATATACTTAAAGATTGAACTACTTTTAAAACATGGACCTATGATTTACCGAAACTTTAAAAATTATTAATATGAACTTTTAAAAACTTTGTAAATGTACTTCAGAAGCAAAATCATCCGATTATCCTTGAAAGTGTGATTCAGTTACGGCACAGGGGTTGATAATAGGTAAAATTAAAACAAAAGGGGTCGACGGACAAATTTTCCGCTACAAACTAAAAATTCCTAAACCTATTGTGACATGCGTCGAAACAACAAGGGACTGTTGTAATATGACAGTCATCACATCGCTCGACTTCCCAAATCGTATGTGGCGGTGTAATTTCCTATGGGACTGGACCGCAGTTCCCCATAATTCCGAGTTTCGAACCGTGTTTATGCATAACTATAAGAATAAGCTATAGAATGCATTTTTATCAAGGTATAAACAAGTACAATTTTAAAACGTAAAGCTATTCGTAACCGAGTAATAAACAACCATTGACGGGAACCAACAACGTAATCGGATAACGTTTAACGATTAAGATTGACCTATTTAATCGGATTAACAATTAATAATTACGATTAATTAATCTTGGTCGTAGAAGCTTCTTCTAATTTTACTTATTTATCGATTAATTACGGGCGACTAAATTTATAATCCATTATTCAGTTAATAAATTTGACCTTGATTAATTAATATAGGTACGTAAGTATTTTTTTATTTTAAGATTTAAGCTCCGTTGACAGGTTGCTTGCTTCTTAAAGATTGTATAACAATACCTAGGTATTACTCAGAGCTTTAAACATAAAACTACCGTAAGACTCACTAAGAAATAAAACGGATACAATCAGTCGTAATATGACCATGATTAAATTAATCGTAATTATTTTTATGACGATTGATTTATTTAATCGATTAATTAGTAGATTAAAAATATACTGATTTTTGTCCGACTCTGCTTAATAGATTGAGGTAGATTACTTTAAAATCTATTCAAATTTGTTTCTATGACAGTATTAGTTAGTGTGGCATGTAAACAATCATTGTTGGCCTCTTACGCCAGTGAAACAGTTAATAGTGACAACTTAACAACACATGCTGTACAAACATCGATCGTCATAGAAGACAATTCACTCATTCATTGACTAATTCGAATTATTTCATAATTTTTCTATAGCCACGTGCTTTCAATTTACGTAATCTAATAGAACACCCTCTGTTTCAGGTAATATGTCGCGGAATAAAGTAATAATCGTCGGGCTTTCCTGTTGACCTACATATACGAGCCATCGGCAGGTAATGCGTTGGGGTCCGTGATAATTCTCCCATCAACTTTATGGGTACTGTTATGATCTTCCACCATTATTGGAAAGGTACCTCACTCTTTAGAATACCCTAACGTGTCATAAATGTAATTATCTTTGAAAATATTAAGGACAATATCTTTCCTTAGACCTTCCCTGTTTTTTCTTATGACTGGTTTAGATGAAGCCAGTACTAGCAGGAATAGAGCTCTGTTTTATTTTTCAAGTCAGTGACTCCTGTCTGCACTTCTCAATAGTTATCCAGGAATGAAATGAAACCATTTCGCTTCATCTAGCTGGCTTGTCTGAGGATTGTTACCAGCGTTATTGGCTTCGTCTAAACCTATTTTTAATTGATCTTCTGTACTCTAGTTAGTACTAGAGTACAGAAGATCAATTAAAAACTATTAGTACTAGTGTACTAACCACTTTCTGCTAGACAGTATTGTACGGTTGTTACTTTATTAATCCTAAAATGCCTGCTAGATTGTCATAGATTAAAGATAATCTCCCCAACATATTCAAAGTTGGAGTTCGGTTTGTCTCCAAAGATAACTTGTGAGAGAAGACGCAAGCAATATCATTGTTAATAAATTGACAAGTCTGTCAGTTGCATCTATTTAATGCATTAAACCCGTGGCATCTGATATGAGTCATTTTCTAGATGAAGGACTACATGTAACGATATACCATCGCTCACCTATGTTTGTAACTTGGTCGTGTAATACTAATCCAATAGCTGACATCTAGTCGGGCACATCGTTGATTACACGTCTAAATTGCGAACAATGGCAAGTGGCTCAACAATCCCGGTTCGTGACTGTACCTATATTTAGTTCATTCTCAATCTTCTAACGTTCGATAGCTTTAAGTCACGCACTTATTATTTATTGGATTTGAGGAATTCAATTCAATTTAATATTTCGGCGTTCCAGTGCGCCAACGCGTTTTATATTATGGAGATCAAAACGAACGTCCAGAATATTTTCTTACATGGTGGTGTTTAATTCAAACTTTATGTATACCCATTCCTAAGTATAAGTTACAGCCATTATTGGTTTTATAACGTCGAAATTGATTGCGTGACCAAATTTTTCAACACTCGTATTGCCTTGGTTGTAATTCAGGTCTTGTTGCCAATTAAATGCAAAATATGCACGAAACGATGCTAACCACAAATAGTCAAACAATGCTTACTTATCAATGCAATAAAACTCTTATCGTGTCGCTCTAGTTTCATGGTTTCCGCCACGTAATAATTTCCCTGCAGATTGCATATTTATAGCTTGTCACGGATCGTTATTGCGGTTTATAAACAAACATAATTTAGTTATGGGAGTCCTTAAGGAGTTTACGTATCCCCTAGTGACAGATTATCTTCAGAATGATTAGCACTACATACACACAAATCAGTGTTCGGTTTGCTAGTCCAGCCTCATATTAATATGTTACGATTATTTTTCAACATTAAAATATTCTAACTGGTAGAATATTTCGCACCTTTGCGACGAAACTGCGAAAGATGTCAGTTTTGTCCCAAAGTCAAAGAGGTTGAATGTATAATAATTTGGTATTAGAATTGTGAAACCAATTTGCCAATTACATAAGATTTACCTACTTAAAATTTGGTACACGTGTTGAGAATAAATAAGAAAGATACAGTCATCAAAAGAAGCTTGCGTCGAATTTTTTTTTTTTGTTAGTTGGGTTATATTTGTATCGCATCAACTTCATCCAATTAATAACACTAGGTACTTATGTTTCAACAGATTCCGCCTTAGGTTATTTCTTTTTATCTTTTTTTTACAATATCAACCAACCATGAGTGTTAACAAACTGTTGTGAGCTAATACGTTTGTGTAGGTCATGACTTGCTTAAATTTTGGAATGATATTACACAACACTTCGTAAATCACGTTATCATTGCACAATACCATCATTCCTATCGATAATATGACGTAAAAGTTAAACAAAACATTCATAGCACATTAATTACTAACAGAGCTAATTTTTCAATCACCAGATAAAACATATCTGTCCGATAAATGTTGGCTGTCACTTTTCTTTTATATGACGCGAAAAAAGGATAGCAATAATTTTAACTGGCAGATAAATTTATCTGGTGATTGAAAAATCGGCCCACAGTTAAAAAAATCTAAAATTTATTTAGGCAAGAAGGCCATAAAGAGCTTTGTAAAACCATAATTGCCTACAAGAATGCTTATGTATTTATAGTTTGTTAATATAAGTTTATTGCCCAATCTTTTTGTTTCTACGTCATTCAACTCCGCATTTGTCACTAATCCTTGTCATTTCTATTCATATCTGTGAGGGGAAGTAAAGGTTTTCTGAATGTAGCCGAAAATCATGGGTGAGACAGTCTAGATTCTCTCTTCTGCAAATGTATAACTCTGATCATGTTAGCGTTATGTACAGTCACGAACCGGGATTGTTGAGCCACTTGCCACTGTTCGCAATTTAGACGTGTAATCAATGGCCGATGTGACCGACTAGATGTCAGCTATTGGATCAGTATTACACGACCAAGTTACAAACATAGGTAAGTGGCTCAACAATCGCTGTTCGCGAAGGTACCTATGTATTTATGTATCAGGTTAGTGGCTCACACACACATGCAAAAATTATTGTTAACCAATCAGCACACGGCCCGTGCTCGCGTGTTCAAAGAACGTATTCGACGCCTGATTAATCAATTAATTGTGTGCAATTAACATATTGATTAGGCTTAATCTAAATGTGTTACGTTCGGCTTGGTCGACGGGTGTGGCCCGGGTTGAGGAGACTATTATACTATGTAAATTAATTTGGTATGCTATTCTATACTGTTAGCACTTTGAGGACCGATTCAACCAAACTGTTGTCTTGCAACGAGTAAATAAATTTACAATATAAATAAAGCGAGTTAGAGTTTACTACCTGCTTGCTTACTTTTAGAATGGTTCATCATAATGTATATCAACATCTTTTTTTAGTTGTGAAGTATCTCACTGCTAAGCTAAAGATCTCCTTTTTCTTTTCGTCTGTATGTTTGGCTAAAGGTCAGTCAGACCTTCGCTTCCTAATTTTATTGTCTCGCCATCTCCTAGGTAACAATTTTGGCCTAGCTTTCTGGATGCATATGGTTTACGTGTCTTCATCCCTACATCAACAATTTGAGTTTTGGAGCGCAGTTCTTCTGTTTCTATAAGATCTTCGAACATCTAGTCTATAATACTGCCCTCCATACCTAGTTCAAAGACCACAACCAAAAAGACAATGACAATGAGTGAAATGGTTAAAAGATAAGAAACTCAATCTTTAGTAATCCGTACCAACGAATACAACGGGTAGAACTGAGACGGATTACAAAGGTTGTCGGTTCAATATCATCTCTTAAACAAATTCTTTGTTGGATTATATTGGAAGGATTTCTTTGATGGATTTAATAGCTGAAAGAAAATTAAATTATAAGCGGAATAAAATATGATTTTTGTTTCTGACTTTAATACATTTAAAAGTAATTGCACATCTTAAAGTCTACAGCTGTGTGAGACGAGCTCTGCGGACATAAAAGCAAAAGGGTCAATTCAATTTGGATATAATTCGACACTAAAAGCCTATTTGTTGGCGATAGATCCTTCCTTACCGAAGTGAATGGACTTAGTTAAGCTTGTATATATGTACTTTTGTGGTTTCCAGATCCAGACTGTTTGGAACAAAGTTCAATTAATAGATAATACATTTAGTGCCGAGCTACGATGCTACAAAAAGACCATCGAAGTTAAGGAATAAATCCGTCAATAAATACAAATGCAAATGTTTACAGTTGCAGTTGGTTTCCTTGTCAATGTGAAAGGAGAATAGTAAAGTTTGTTTGTCTCGTTAACTTAACCCTTTATCCCTGAGAAACATTAATTAAACCATACACTAACTTAAAATGTTCATTCGAGTCCCCGGGCTAAAAACCTTATCCATACTAAGCTTACGCACCGATATTCCCCGAAATGGCACTAGCAATTCCAATCACTGCTGATAATGATAAGTATTTTTGCTCAATTTCGAATGACGTATGCAGATTGTGGCACGGAACCTTGAGTGCGCGAATCCGACTCGCTCTTGGGCGGTTTTTTATCTTTTAATTCGATAGTGCTCTTAATTCTTAATAAGATTACGTTCGAAACCCAAGAAATCGCTCGTACTGTGACTCCACAATTTCCACATTATCCGTCCATCGTTACGCCAATCAAACAATTATTAAATTGTTTTTTTTTACGATTTGATCGCAAGAAATCAATCAACCATAAATATCTAATGGAAATGAGAATTTGGCTTGAATTGAATACCTGCGTTTTTTTTCTAGTTTCTTCGAATTGCGGCTCTATCCATCGAAAACAAAATCCTTGTTACAATTACAGCCCTTTACCGAACCCATTATTGACAGCCTCAGGGCCGATTCAACCTAACGAACGTATACTATACGTTGTCGGTTTAGGTAGTTAAATCAATGTAAACAATCTTGACGTGTCTTTTTATTTAAACGTACACTTTATAAATCGAAATCTTTACATTTTACAATTTTGGTATGAAAAAATCATTTACTTTCATGATTGAATTGTATAGTGTAACGATTTTCATTTTTAGACTGTGTATTTCAATAAAAAGACATGTCAAGATTGTTTATATTGTTTTAACTACCTAAACCGACAACGTATAATAAGAACTCCCGAGTAAAGAGTGACTTGTAAAACTAATTGGCGAACGAAACGCTTACTTTCTGGCCCGTGCGATGTACGCGCTCTCTCGTTTAATTTCGAATATTACAACCGATACCGTGTCGCCACCGCGCCGCGCCGTCCTGCTTCAGATATCAGTGCGTTTAGAGCTTTAAAGGAGGTTACAGTATTCCCAAGAAAATAAGTCACATCGGCTGTTACCGTCTGCGCCGAGAAGCGCAGAACGATATCCGAGAGTAGCCGAACTAATTTATCTATATTGAACTTTATTTCCAAACGCTCTGGGGACAATTTTGCTTGCTATGCACACACTTTAGTTCGGCTACTCGACGCATTTGGCGCTGGGGTGCTAGACATCTGTCAAAGGTCATCTGTCTGATACTTCAATCAATAACCAATTATAACGCAAGTGTTCAGCGCGCGAAAAAAACTCTTTTATCATTGGTAGATCGAAATTTCCCGCGCCACAAAACTGATTTATTACGCAGGTACATCGTGAAGCATTCTTTGTTTGGTAATACTGTACTATACTAAATATGCACCAGCAAGTAACAAAGCCAATGACATCATGCTTATCTTTTCCCTCTTATTAAGTCAATCGCTGATAACACAGAAGACTGTCGTGTCAAAACAAGATTTCGGTGATTAGCCGTAATACATTTCCCAGAAGGATTACCTATCTTTGTGATAAATCTTTAGTATCAAGTGGGTGGACATTTATTATTCTTTTAGAAATTGCATTATGACTTTATTTTCCGACAGTGTGTAAAGTCGGTAATTATGAAAGCCTTGAGGTTTCGCCTGAGGTCTTGTGTGTTTGAGTCCAAAATCAAAAACATCACGAGGAAACCTGCAGACAGCGACGAAGTTACTCAATGTTGTGTGAGGAGTTTCCAATCTACACTGGGCCTGCGTGGGCACTATAACCTCAAACCCTCTCGTGCTAAGAGGAGACGTGTGCTCAGCTTTGGGATGTATTTAGGCTGAATTAGTGTTTAGTCCCCGGCAGGAAGATGGAAAAAACTTGCAATCTAACTAACCGGCGGTTGTAAATCTAATTGCAGCCCAAACAAATTTTCCCTTAATTGAAATGAAGCCTATTTAATAGTTCTTTTAAAGGCCCTGATACAAACTTTTGATCCTTGATACAAATACCTGAAATTCGCCACAAGGTATGCATATGCATATGCATATGTTATTGGTTATTAACCATGGTTGTGGAATTCCTTGTTTACATACGTGAAGATGTATATTATGTCTGCGTCACTCAAAGTAGCTTAAACACAAAAACTTAAAAGATCCTGTTGAATAGTTGTTCGTGTTTGAGTGCGAATTTGAAGTGTCATCTGGCAAATTTGCTCGCACTCGACCTTAATTGACAGTTCTGCACAATATTTGACATTGGCTAAGATCCTCGAGTTGTCAATGATGTCAATTGGCAAGTCTCAAGGCCACTTCCTTGTTTTGATTGGTGTCAGGTTACGTGGAAATTCGGCGTAGTTATTTGTACTCGGCAAACTGCGATACTTAATTTTAGTTGTCATAATTGGATACATTCCATTCTGTATTGACATAAATAATTGAAACGTCGCTCGTGCTCAAAGTTTGCTTTGTAAAAGCAAATGTGTTCATGGATGAGAGAGCTACTGATGAAATCTGTCTTCCTTTCGCTTTGAGGTCCTTTGTTGGTTGATTCTAATATCTGTAAACACTGCAACCTAGTTAAAGACTTAGCAAAACTTGAATTGTATCCTAAAAAGCTACGTTTGTGTAAATTTGCGTGAATTAGCACTTTTATATCTATAGTATTTATTATTCTTGAAGATAGTGTTTTATTGCATGTTATAAACCTAGTAGGTACGAACAATGATAGAGTAAACACGTGTCGAACCGTAAAATGATCTAAAATGCGAATTACGCAAGCCCACTGGCTGTTGTCCAGAACAAACTAAAGTAACTAAACAAATGCATGTCAATGAAATAGTGTATTTTGTGAATGAACTAACTGATCGAATTAGTTAATTGCTGGTAAAATTTAGATAGGTTTTTGAACCAGATACCAGCGAATGGCAGAAAGTTGCAGGAATAATAAAGATTACGATTAAACTACAAAACCATTGTTAATTGAGTACATCAAACCGTATGGCAGTTATTATTTGACTTTAATGACAAGCAAGAGCGCTTTAAGTTCGGAGGCAAAAGTGTGGAATATAGTGCCGTATGTAAAATCAAAAGTGGCATAAAGATTTGAAATCCAGATTCTCCGAGAGACGAAAGACTATCTCAGCTTAATGACTAATATACATTGACCCATCTCCAAGACACCTACATGTACAATGTAAAAAATACAGTCGTGTACAGACGTGGTGGTCCCGTGGAATATTTGTGTACATTTTCGAATCCAGCAACGTCTAATACACGTGACTACTGACTAATAAACTTTGATGAAAATAAATGGAGTTTATTACTCTCTTTACGTCCCAATAAAACATTAGAACTCGCCAATTTATTCAAATGTTTCACTGAGGTTAACCGAAAACGTTTTATAGTTCAGCTACCAAAATAAATAACTACGGCCGCAAGTTTGTATAAATTTGTTACGTTTCAAATCAAACATACGCCGCTATACCAACCATCAATTGCTGTATTTTGCATGGGTGTGGCATTTTTACAATCATACCTATGATGCTGACAGTTGATATGAATTATGATGCTGGTGATGTGCTACTTGATGGGACAAGATCATTTTAGTATCTGTGATGGGTCTAGTGCCTTTTTGGGCATGTCCTATCCGTCTACATAAATATATAATCTACTGTAAATGCAGTTTTTTTATCGATGAAGCCATTCAGTAAGTACTTATTGCATGACACACTGGCAGATAAAGGTAATGCATGTGAACATGTTCGTAGTGATACAACAGCTCATTTTTATTCTAATTTTGAGTGAATTCCGTTAAAACGCATCATCAGTGTATCATCAGCGTAATTTTCATTAAAAATCAGCAAATTCGTCCTTTCTGTTCTTTGACGTGACGAACGCGGCGTCAGTAATAAAATTAGCTGTCAAATGCAATATGGAAAATTTGACATGTCGACGCTTTGCTCGTCGATGAGTTCAATGTATAACGTTAAAGAATAACACTGCTGTGTGCTGTTTTCATTCATTTATTGATTAAACAGAACACACGCGTTTTTCAGGCTCCTTTTACGAATACAGAATTGGCCAAACATCTTTAGCATATCTATTTGTGTCCTATTACTTTAAAACAATAAAAAATCTGTAGATTTTTTTTTAATTCCTGTAATTCAAGGGAATTTTCGTTACTAATCCCTTAAATTCCCTACTTTGATGGAAAATCTTGTCTAAAATAAATCTTATAAAAAAAGATACTAAAAACAGTTCTAATGACTTGGTGAAAATCTTACGGCTGCTCAAGACTTGGCTAAGGCCGTACAATCTAAAATCCAACAACAGAAAAGAGATTTGTGAATCAAACGTTGCGATTCGTATCACCGAGTCACTCTGGAACGCAGAAATGCTCCAGGGCCCTGACTATTCAGTGTATTTATAGACGTCATAGCAAGGGGATGATGGTTTCTATGTTGAGCAAATTGAATCATAATTGAGTCAACAGTCCTTTGTCACTCGCTACGCGATACTCTTGTTTGCGTCACTTTGGTGATCGGTGTTCTGTTTCAGATCTGTATGATTTTGTTTATTTTGTATCAGCAGGGCGTTGGTTTGCACAATTTTAACTCTTGATTCGATAAGTTTGGTGTAGTAAAATGTTAGGTTGATCTACTTTTGCTCTTTCCTAGTAAATATCACTGGAATTAATGTTAATAGCAAATGATGCTAAATTGCTGTTTAACGATAAAGCTGCCTGTCGTTCTGTTATCTTATTGCAATGTTTTCATTTTAACATGTAAAGCCTTCTTGTGTTGTGTACAAGCAAGTATTCCCAATATCTTCTTGAACTTGATACTTTTACAAACGATCTTAATTCCAAAATTGTCGATGATAACTTAAAAACCAATATCAGAAGTTGACCTGAAATAAACACCATTACAAGTGCTTAGTAACAGTCTGACACATACCGAACACACTGCAACTAATGAAGCAAAAAGAGAACTGCGTAAATCACTCAAGCCATCAGACCGCTTCGCGTGCTCCATTTGTCCTGAAGCGCTCTGCGCTTGCGTCTAAAAAACGTCAACACAAATATTGGCATCACACCATACTGCAGACTTGCCAAATTCAGAATATTGCCTTACTCTGACGGGTATGGTCGTAATACGGCGTCAGCCTGACACACTTGGCGAGCTTGTGTCAATAAAAAGGTAACTAAATTTACAACGCCAGTATATTTTATCTTAAGCAGACGTTTAAGATTAATTTATGAATCTCGACGATATATGACGACTTCCCGAAGTATCACTACGTAATGAACATTATGGGATACGCCAAGTTTAATGTAACTATACCTGACATTAAATATTCTGCCAAAATGAACGACCCTATCAGACATCAGCTGCAATTAAGGAATGAAGGCTAGGAGAATAATTTATATTTTTATCTTTTACAAAATGCATCATTCGCGTTCTACCTTATCTTTACCAGAACACGAAATCCAAATCCGACTCACCACCACAGATCTTTCACTTGTCGTCAATATCACTAACGACATTACGTTAGCGGTCGCGTTCTGTAACATTACCACATCCGCTACAACCGCCTCTAACATCAAAGGACAAGTGTTCGTATCAGACGTTTCGCGAATTCACTCGAAACCAATTCACATTTGCCGTCGGCGAAACTGTTCTAGAAATTTCCAATGCAACTGCTTCAGACATACGACTCAAACTCAAACTCGAAAGGGTTTGAAGAGAAGGAATGTAACAGTGGCTGCATGTGCAAGCGATGTTCCACCATCCGATCTTTGGAGAGCAGCCAACATTGTCGCGAATAGTACAACAGGTCGACGACACCGGACACGTCTATAGATTAGGCCAGCCCAACTTAGCCGATACGTTTTCTAGTGCAGAGTGTCTGACACGAAGTGATCGAAGGGATCAGGTTTCCTCTCAAAAACTGGGACGGAAAATCTGTTTCCGAATCAATCTTCGTATTCATTCTGTCAGTGCCAAAATAAACCCTGTCTTCACTTACACGAGGTATAGGTATACATAATATGTTTTATTTACGACGCTAAAAGGACCAGGATGGAAATACTTAATGCCAACAAATCAAAGTTATGTCGTCGACGTAGGTGGCAAATATAACAATGTCTCATCAACGCGTTATCGAACGTTTTACCGGTGTGGACAACGTGAATTGCAGTGCTTTCTTGCACCTAAGTGTTGCGTGAACATAAATATCAGCAAACAAGCTCTCTACGTTCGATTTGAATTGCCAGTGAAAGTTTCCATTATTGTTGAGCAGAACAGAAATAGACAGCTATTAATCATCACGGACGTGCATCCTGACGTCACTGTTGCGTTGCCCTTTATTAATACGACGCTTAATTCGAGCGGGTGTCTCGTGGGCGCGATACATTTGCCGTCTAATACCGATGCCTGTGACGGTGGTGCTTGACGCCAGCGATGGTCCGAAATAGATTCGTTCTTGACATTGAATCAGTTGGGGTGCGGTGCGTGTTCTGGGCTCGATCAGATCGCGAAACGAGGTTCAATGTCGTGTCCCTGAGCGTTTATTCTGATCGGAATTTTATGTTAAATCGACCTTCACCTTGTGTGCCGGGAAGAGACTCTGTTGTACGGAAACAATACTTTCCTTCGCCTTTTCAAAAGTGCCTTTAATGCCTCCTTTCATGAGTTTACTCCGTACCCCAAATGTAGCTAAACTGTGTAAAAGATCCATCTTATTCGTGTCTCCGAGGGCCAAAAAACAGCGTTTCAGTAAACCAATCAATCTTATCACGCAGCGCAGATTCTAGGTGAGATAACCTAATCATCACGAGTCTTAATGATCCCTGGACGTTTAAGCATTGTTAAATTATAGCATAAAATCTCTCATCTGTCACTCGGTTTGCCAATTATGTGTTGTAATGCGTTTGTTACAGGGCAAAATGTTGGCAACGCTTGCAGATACAAAGTCTGGTGCCAAAATTTCTGGCGCCAGTTTTGCAACGCCAAATTTTACTCATAGACTTGTGGTTTTTTATCGTAATATCCGTGAAAAGGCTACGACTGTACCCTTGTTTGTTTTTAATTTATTTAGTTGTTTGACGGCTAAGTTAGTTTATGTTTTACAGATTTTGTGGAAAGTACGAAATTATTTTTAGCTCAATCTGTCTGTTTTTTTTATATAATTGCACTGATTTATTGGAAAAAGACGTGCCAGTTCCAAAATTGGATGATGTGATGTGGCAGATATGCAGCAAATTAGTTTAATATCTTTTAATATGTTTACATTGTTAAAATTATACAACAATTACAAAGATTTGTTTACAATAATTCTGTCGCCTTCGATTTACAGTTCTGCACAACTAAAAGTCTAATACGTTTAATTATGTATTACTTAACACATCACAGCATATTTACTCCCAGTAATAAAACTGAGGTTCATAAAATAATTTATAAATAATCGCTTTTGTATCTATCTGTCACATGTCTTCATAAATCGCGATTGTTATAGCTTATTTTATATACGCGAGTGAAACCAGTGCCAAGTCTTCGAGTAAGGAAACCGTCTAGCGCTTGATGTTAAATTTACCGTCAGCGTTTTGCTTTTGTTTCATTTATAGAATCGGCACTTCTCATTTGTCTCTGAAGTCGGATCCTTTTGAGAGCTCTTAGAATTTGTACTGAAAATGTGAGGGATGTGACTTAAAAACAAAGTGAGATTTTATTCGAAGAAGATGGAATAAGCGTAGAAAGCGGCTTGTTATAAAAATATTGATTCTATTTACAATAAGGCTGACATCCATTAGGCTTTCCAATTAAAGTAGACCTTTAATGGCTGAACTGTTTTACTGGTTAATTCCGACTTCAGAGCTGTATATTTTCGACCTATGTCATCCGATAATAAGACTGAGAATCATATCGGCATCATTGTCTAGTTTGGGGTTTGACTGTTTTTGATGCTATTGATGCTTTCATTGATAAAGGTTTCAGGGTTGTCTATTATTAATTGTGGCTATTTCGGTCTTGCGATCGCTTCAATGGTTTTGTTGAATAACTATTCGTTTTAATCAGTATTTCTATAGAGTTATCAAAGTAAATTGGCAATATTGGCATACTGTCAATACTTGTTAAGTTGCGCTAATTTATCAAACGATTATAGTTTCCATATGTTTTGATTTATAAGAGCGGAGCAAACAAAACAAGTTTCGATATATTCTAATCGCTTTAACAAAAGACCAACCTCCCAAAACATGTTCCGACTTGCACTCATTTCAATTGCTGGGATATTCCTTTACTCATCAAATTGTACGTTGCCATGCTTTTAAGATTATTGCAAGCCGATATAAAACCCACTTCCTGTAATCATGAAACCTGTGAAACGAGTCTTCGAATGTGTTATTTTAGCAGATATGTTTTACAATTGTTTTCTCAATTAAGTATCACGTGTGAAATCTCGGTTCGAGCAGACATTCCCAATATCAGGTTTGCTGCAAAAATAAGACTCTTAAGTGTTCCTCGTCTTGTTTAGAACGTGTCATCCATACACAGTACTAGTTGATTACTAGTTCCTAGAGTTGGTGCTCAGCCTTGCGCAGACGCGTAAATATTAGCAAACCTGACCGTCTGTCGTACGTACTACAATGTACTCCGTTGTGTGGGCTTACTACAAACATCCACCTTTTAAGGACTCTATTTTAAAGACAAAGACTAGTCTCGTTGAAGTGAACGTGTTTGTACAGTCAGGGAATCTGAATGTTTAGCAGGTTGACCGCCTTCATAATTTGTTCGCACTATAGGACGAACTTCACCATGAAGTTCAATATTGAGTATTTTTTATGTCATGCAACTGGCTGGAAATAGTAATAAGGCCAATTTTAGAAGTATCTCAACCTGCTGAACATCCAATTTCCCTGACTGTACTAAAGAAAACTTGGACAACCTCGTGAGCGACCGTCCCTGGGAATGAGGCGGTGAGGGGTGAGGTACGGACAGCTGCAGAGAAAGGTAACCCCCTAGCAATGAAACATTGTATGGGCGGGGGGTTACTTTTCTCTGCAGCTGACTGTACTATAGACGTCAGCTGGGACTGCAGGGCAGGGATGTTAGGGAGCTCCGTAACCGTAACCGTAAACAAATCCGAAATAAAAGTTTCCAATAATATCGGATAGGGGCGGAGACTCATTGAGACACTGATGACAAGATGCTTTGATCGGCAGGCTGCTGCCGTGTAGCAGCGCGTTCAATTTAGGTATAATTATGTATACTTAAGATTACTCAATTTGTTTGTAATCATTTTTATTTTAAATAGCTGTAATAATTACTCACAGACTAATTGAGATTCCTGCGAAAGAGCTTTATCAAACCATTTTATTGCCTATTTGAATTTCGCTTTTGAAATTCCTTAAAATGTTTATATCCGTATCCGTAGCCGGTGTAATAATCATTTATAAATCCGTATCCAAGCCGAATCCGAAATTTCATATCCATAACATCCCTGCTGCAGAAGCGGCGGGAAATGACATCGCGTGGCGCTATTTGTCCCCTCGCTCCTGTTACCGCCTCTTATTCCCAAAGACAGTCATGGACGAGATTCTTGGACTATTATAGTGGTGTCGTCTCCTCTTTACAATTTACAAGGCAGTAGCTTGTACTTGTTACTTAACCGTTTACAACTTCACGTTGAAGTTGGCAGCCGGCTTTGCATTAAGTTGGAATTACTTCGCGTACCTTTGTCAAGTTTACGTGCGCGAAACCTGAACAGGTTGGTTATCAGAATTAAATTAAAGTTCATAATATAGACCTGAGTTAGAAATCCCGATGAGTTTGAGTTTCGAAGAACTTAGGCGCGAAATGGAAATTTAAATTTGACGTAAGAGTTGGCGGTGTACTGAAGAAAGATGAGACTAGAAACATGACATGTACGACGAGAGAAGAATGTGGATCAATCGAGATAAGTATGTCAAAATAGAGGCGTGTGGTGCCCTCAACCTACCGCGCTGGGAACAAGGCATGATGTTTTTCTGTATGTTCCTTTATGAGAGTAAATTTGAGAATACCTACAGTCGAACCAACTGATTTCTGATTCACCGCAAAACGTTACAGAAAACTTATTTAGTAAAGGTTTTCCTCGTCGAGCAATGCAATGTCACTAAGTTTATTGTAAATAGGTTCTATGGTGGGTCAGGAATCAATTGGTTTGATGGCACACTGAAAGACTAAAATTAACACACACAAACGAATCATCAGATTCCCTCTTTATGCCCGAGACATTTTCTACTCAGATTCTGTTAAAGTGTTTTGATTTGAAACGTTCTTGACTTGCAACAATTTGACGCTCGCCTCCTTAGAGATCCCCATGTATCTTTAACGTCTAGAGCATTATAGTTATAGTACTTTATTGAGGGTAGCCATTTTATCCTATACATATTTCCTCGGCTGATATGCGAGTATTCCTTGGCGTGATATACTCCAAAAGAAACCAATTTCCGCTAAACCGGCGACCGAGTTCATTACACTACAGTTTTATCCATCTCTCGTCGGGAACGGTTTGTTTTATGAAATAACATAGTAATGAATCACTCTAGAACTCGATGGTTTAATTTAGAATTTATGCGCGAGGGAAAGAACTTTATAATGGAAATCTTGTAAGAATCCTTTGTAGGGTTTACATTAAGCAAGGAAACTCCTAGAAATAGTAGGTTCAATTAAGAAAGTATTTTTATTTCATTGTAAAGTGAGACTTCACTTTGTGCTCTTTCTTTCACAATAAAGTAAACTTGGCCGTGTAGTATCGGGTTTAGAAAAACATCTCTATTTGTTCCATGGATGTCGTAAGAAGTGGCTAAGGAAATAGGTTTACACATTTATTCGACGACAGGCTAACAATTTGTCACTAAATGTTATACCTCTTTCATCTAGCTTAAAACCTGAAAAATATACTGAAAGTGGCTGCAAAGCGTGAAATGGGCATGGTTTTGCCTATGTGATATTTTGTGTTCACTGCCTACCCTATTAAGTAATACGAGCGTGATGTATGTACTATAAATAAACTTGTAGCAACTAAATTAAAGCGACTACGACCAATCTAATTTACAATCTACTCGAAGATTCACCAATCAAGCTTCATTGATGCTACGCAGTCGGTACGAGTATTAAATCAAAACCTGTTGCATAGTCTTTCATGTAGATACGGCCCATAAAATATCTGCGTCTCGTCGGCACTTGCATTTTGTAAGTGCAATTTAATGCACTTGAAGATTCTGTTCAATATTAGGGTCTCCCCACATTAGTCGACGCCTTTTCGGCAAGATGCGGGTAGAAAAAGCTTTATGTCAACGCAATAAGGGCGAACAAGACGTCAATCGGCTCGGCTCGTTCGACCGAGAATGGCCG
>BHDV01010788.1:400777-434174 GCA_005406045.1 Adoxophyes honmai
TTTAAAAACTTAAGGATTTATAGCTTTCTAAAGCATTGGAAAAACATCAAAATCACCGAATTTTGTGTGCACGCTCTTAAGTTGGAATGAAACGACTATGAACTATGATGTGTATAAAATTTGCTTCCATTATTATTCAAATAACACAAAGAAACCTGATTATTTGCTGCGCTAATAAAAGGCAAATTAATTAGATCTCGGCTCGTTAATTAACCCGTTTCACACAAATTATCACTTTAATTACTTCTAATTATGCTGTTGCGGGAAGTGTTTTAAACGGCGAGGCGAGGGAAAGGATTCTAAATCCTTTTTTTCTAGATTTTTCTTCCTTTTCTATAGAAGGAGTTAGAACGAAACAGAACGCGGTTGTTTTCTATTCGCCTTGTTTTAATTACGGAGTTAATTGTTGGAATGGAATTAGGATTAATTCCGTGCCGCCGTCCTACTGTTTTTGTTAGTGCTTTGGTTGGCTTTTGTTTGAAACAATTACACTTCAGTGTATTGCTTTGTTATCTTCCATTAAAATTTACAGATCTTCTATGTCTTCAATAATGCCTGGTAATGCACCGTTCGCGTGACGTTCAGTCTCTGCAATATCGTTTTCGTCGTTTACATCATGTTGTTGTCGATAACAATACCTTCATGATTCTTTTTGAGTTATCTCATTAAAAACTTCACCAAAATTTTGTTGTTCGTCCGTCCTCTATATTATCTTTCAATTCTAAATCTTCTGTCGTAATTGCCATTAACTTAAATCTTAAAAATCGATGAGATAACAGGACAAAGTTGCTTCGAGTCAAGAGAGAGAGAGACACACACTTGACCGGTTGTTAACAAGCAAGCAGAATTTCGCTGCAATCGCAATATATCCGTTTGACTGAGCCTTTATAGTTACTAACGGTTATTTAATTCGCTATCAGACGTTGCTCATGACCGATAACCCGGGATATAAATACTTTCATGTGTCTTTATGTTTATTTTGAGATCCTATTGAAAGTTGCATGTGTTCTTAAATCTAATTACTTACTGTTTTAGTGAAGTGTAGGTACTAATTCTGCATTATTAAACCATGTCTTAGCTACTTGTAAACACACTACCGACTCGCGACTTCGTCTGCATGGAATTCGTACCGCTATCCCACGGGAGCTGTTGTGGTTTTTTTTTCGGAATAAAAAGTTGCCTATGTTCGTAATTGGATTTCAAATTATCGGTCTACAAAATTTCATCGAAATCTTTTCAGCGGTTGAAGCATGAAATTTAACAAATAGACACGAGATTCTTTTACATTTATAATATTAAATAAGTAGCTCAAAAGGACTTTTACTTTATAACATTTCATGCCTGTTAATTTGGGTAGAACCTTAAAATTGCGAAGTCTTGAAAAGATATTTTCATAACTCATTATCCCTTATTAATGACCGTACTGAAAAGACGATCCCTCTTCTGAGCGCCCCTCGAAAGATTTAAAATTATCGTTTCCTGATCGACCGACCGTCCGTCACAAAAATATCATCCATATAGACAGTTCAGGCAGTTGTATTGGTAAAGATACAACAGCGATACCTTGTTAGAGTAATTGCTTGCTTACTTATTAATAATCAAGTAATATATCCGCCGTGCGCTCTCTCCACATGCTATCATTATTCAACGAAGATTTATCGTTCACTGGATCATGATCATCTCCAGTGAAAGTTGTTTAATTTTACGTTTGTTTCATCATCGTAAATCAACGGTACATTGTGTGGAATCACGATCACGAAAATAAAGTGTTTGAACAATTTGAGAATCTCGTGCTTGTGATGATTCCTACTTATTTATATCACGCTCATCTACAACAATCCAATATCCTGTCCCGTAATTCAGGACATAACTCTTCAGAAGACTTCCTTAGAAAAAGGTTATAATATAGGTGTACTATTTCTCAGAAGTTCCTAAATACCCGTTACAATATACAAGTGCAAAAAAAAACATTCAAGCAGCGAAATTGAGTCGCTTATTATATATTCCATAACTCCTTGACCTTCCTTCGAAATGCTCATTAAAGAACCAAACTTTTCCACTTCCGAGGGCAACAGGAATAACTAACCTTATAAAATCACCCTCAAGACTTGTCCAATGGGACCTCTATTTGCATACCGTGCCGGGTCGCGGTCCCAAAAGACTAATAAGCTCAATTGAATGATTGGCCGACCCGATCGACAATTTGCGGCGATTGGCTTAGCGGTCGCGCTCCTTGCGTGCCCGAACGCAATGCTCTGATGAAATGGTTTCAGTACAGACCTTGGGACGAATTGAGACTATTATTAACTAAAATGTTGTGATTGGACTGGCTTTTAATTCATCTTTTGGACTCGAATCCCGGGCGCCCTTTTTTACAGCCAATTTTGAAGAAACATTTGTGATTTATCTTTTTGTTAACAATGGCTCCTTTTGTCAGCTTTTTAGAGCCCAATCCATCAAACCGTGATTGATTTTACGTTTTATTTCGGATCAGGATTAACGAAAGGCCCGCTATTGCCGGTTTTGACTGAGTAGAAAAAAATGGTAAATTATTTTGCTCTTTCTTTCTTTTACAGGTGGAACAGCGAGATGTTCCCGGCATCGATTGCGCACATCTCGCCATGGACACAGAGGAAGGTGTCGAGGTTGTGTGGAACGAGGTTCAGTTCTCAGAGAGGAAGAACTTCAAAGCGCAAGAGGACAAGATACAGATGGTGTTCGACAACCTCACCAGGCTCGAGCATCCCAACATAGTCAAGTTCCACCGGTATTGGACGGATACGCACAATGACAAACCTAGAGTAAGTTAATAAGAATATGCCCCTTATTTGTATGGAAATGTTAGAGAAATCTATAGGAAAGTCACGTTGTAATCGAATGTGGTGATGATGATTTTTGTACTATTTATGTAGAAGTTAAAGAGAATAGTTATGCAGACATGGGTTAACCTGTCGTCTGTGTTTGATAAGGATCCCAAAAGTACCCGTCGTATGTGTATGGTAAGTAGGGCTTGCATTATCCGTCAACTTTTACTATCCGGATAATTCGAATATTTCAAATCTCACTATCCGGATTATCCGGATAATTCGGATATTTCGAATAGTTTTTCAAATGTATAAAAAAACGTAAAAAAAACATTTTGTAATTATTAATACTTAAATCATTCATAAGCCCAATGAAAACACGTGTCGTGTCTATCAAAAATAAGCAACATAGCCCAAATAATTCGTAAGTAAACGTAAAATTGGAATTATTGTCACCAGTGAAGGTAAACAAATAAATGAAGTTTCACAGCTACACGATACATTACAACTTAAAATTGTCACGTTGAAATACCGTAACAAGATCTTATTAATTTACATACATATCTGCAGTATTTGAACAGTCAGATTAAGCATGCAACTTAATAGTCCAGTCATTTCGTAAAAAAAAAATGGCTTAGAAATGCAAATGAACCAAGACAGCTGAATTTTTGATATGACGTAGGGAATGTCTAAAAAAAGCTCAACTTGAAATTGTCGACCAAGATTTCCTATTTGGGTTTTCCGCCATTTAGAAAAAAAGGTTAAGTTTGATTTTTTGACAATAACTCGACTATCCGACGAGATACGATAATTTTGTTACGAAGTTTTTTGCTCCTTTTATGGTCTATAATTGATGTTTAAATACATTTTTGCGTAACATGCATAATTATCGAGATATCGATCGAAAACCATATTAGGATAAGAAGTTTGTTTTTTGCTATCTACTATTTGTTCGTGATAAATATCAATAAAATTTCTAAGATAAAACTTATAGATCGTATTCAGACTTATAATTTGTTTTTTTTTATTTCATTTTTTGACAAACATTACGATCTCCAGAGGGCCGCAAAAGTCTGCTAGTCCGCGTCTAGCGTCAAGCGAGTCGCTCGTTCGGTTGTACCTACACTACACGTCTAAAAAAATGGAAGAATGATTAAGGAATTGATGTTATTTATTATAATATGCATAGATACATGACGACCAATCAGGTCGCCGACAGCTTGCCGACTGGACGCGCTGGACAAGAAAATTCAAATTCCTTGGCTGGCCACTTCGTGGTCCGCGGGAGATTGTAATTTTTGACAAAAAATAAATATAGAACCAAATTATAAGTTTGAATATGATCTAAAAGTTTTATCTTAGCAATTTTAGTTAAATTTATCACCAAAAAATAGATAATACGAGTTTTCTATCGATATCTTGATAACGATGCAAAAATTTACTCATCAATTATAGAGTTTATTAAGAGCTACAAAAAACTTCATAACAAAATTATCGTATCTAGTCGGATAGTCGAGTTATTTAAAAAAAACGAATCTTAACCTTTTTTCAAAACGGCGGAAAACCCACATAGGAAATGTTGATCGACAATTTCAAGTTAAGATTTTTTCAGGCATTCCCTACGTCATATCAAAAATTCAGCTTTCTCGGTTCATTTGCAATTCCAAATGTATACATATAACGACTGCACTATATCTATAATAACAATAACTATTACAAGATTTTTTTTCAAAGTTAACAAGGTTTAGGTACTTACATTAGGTATATTTTAAATCGATCAACATAATTATATTTTTTAACAGGTAACGTTTTGATATATTACTTTCCATTTGAACTTAACGGCACTACTTTTTATTCCATACTAACCACAGTTTACGATGTTAAACGTAACGAGATCTTTACTTATTTACACAAAATGAAACAAATAATTAACAACAATAAACGTATGATATGGATTACAAGGGAACACCAAGGAAAGTAACAGAATAATCTCCTACAATGAAACATGTATTTTTGATTAGTAATAATTTCCAACTCGTGACCACGGTCGCTGTAACGCGGCCGAAACGTCGACACGGTAAATAAAAATAATTTAAATCGTGATTAAGTCCCGCGTAAATATAAATATGAGTGCGAATCGCGACAGTTTAAAACATTACATAATAATAATTTGGTTTTACTTACATTTAGTATAAACAAAAACGTTACTTTTAATTTTATTATAAATCAACGACCAATAAAATTATAACTTTATTGTAGTCTACAACTTCTAATCGGAATAATAGATCAAAACAAAATTATTTAAGTGCCTTCAATTAAAATCTTGGCATAATGGAAATATCAATAGAAGCCACGGTAGTTAAATTTCCTTTTTTTTTAATTATAGCTATAGTCTGAGATCGAATTAGAGATCAAAAATATGAACATACAACTATCAATATCAAAGCTTTTAAAGCCAATAAAAAACCTTTTTTGTTACTAATTGATAGAATTGATATAATTGTATTAATTTTAGTTTTTTGATTCATAACAATAAAGCAATGGCAACACGTTTGTTCACATTTTTGATCTCTAATTCGATCTCAGACTATACTTCTCTTAAGTATGCAATTTTAGGAAACTCAAACTGTCTAGCGAAATCTTCTTTTATTGATGTTCTCAAATGATTACATAAATTTACTAAGCTAAAAATAAAGTATTTAGTAAACTAATTCAAACTGCACATAGGTATTCGAATTATTCGAATTATCCGGATAGTGAAGAGCTTCCTATCCGAATATTAAAATTTGCGGATATCCGGATAATTCGGATATCCGGATATCCGGATTGCAAGCCCTAATGGTAAGGATCAATATCATACGAAGTTTTCGAATTTTTACGAGTTAGGATCCTTATCAAACACAGACGACAGGTTAAAATCGGTGATACTGAATAGTCTAAATTGTAGAATAAAGTCTGAAAAGTCTCATTTCAAACTACATATTGTTGCACTGCAAATTCAGAGGCATCAGACAAAATTTTATGTCGATTAGCTTAACAGGACTTTCTTCTGTGTTTTCAGGTTATATTCATAACGGAATACATGTCTTGCGGTTCCCTCAAACAGTTCCTAAAACGGACGAAGCGTAACGTCAAAAGGCTTCCCCTCCAGGCGTGGAAACGGTGGTGCACGCAGATTTTATCTGCCCTCAGGTTGGTGATCATCTTCTATTTAAGATAATCATTTAAAATATCATCTTCCATTTAGGCAAATCCTCAAATTTTCCTATACAATAGTGGGGTCGCTGACTTACTAACAACAGATGCCACGTCTGCTCTAATGAGAATTCTCTCTGTAATGTGACTATAATGACAGGGTCATTAGGTCGTAAAGTTTTTTTTTTTTTAATACACACAGCCGAGTCTATCTCTTCTGCTCAATAATTAACAAAGGACTTAGGAAGAAAGCAGTCCAGATTCAGAAATACCGCCATAAAGATAAAACATTTTCACATTGTAGCAATGTTTTCTTTTCAATTCAAAGTTTTAGTTTGGACTCTTATGCGATGGCTTCCATCGCAATTCATGATGTAGACTCGAGAACTGCTACAATTGTGTAATTCAATGAATTATTAGTCTTCTGATTTATTAAATTTTGGTTTTTAGACCTCTCTATATCGTCTTCACATCCTCTCCGACATTACGTTCGTTTACGGCGAAGTTATGTTTGCCGCCTATTGTATTACTTTTTTTTCATCCTCAGTTGTTCTCTTTAATAATACTTTTATCATATTTTTCCCTATCATCCACAGTTACTTACACGGCTGTGTGCCCGCGATAGTCCACGGCAACCTCACCTGCGACACGATCTTCATCCAGCACAATGGGCTGGTCAAGATCGGCTCCGTCGCGCCCGATGCCATCCATCATCACGTCAAGACGTGTCGCGAGAACATTCGCAACATGCACCTTATCGCTCCCGAATATGGATGTAAGTGGGGTGTGGTGAAGTTTGTTAGCATGTGTGGAACAAGAGAAGTGACAAAATTTCGTGGTTTTTGTCTTTTGTTCTGTGCAAATAGGGGAAAAAGTGGTTACGACATTGACATAATTTTACTTGACCTGTGTAAACACTTTTACTACAGATGTGGTAAAATATACATGGTGCTCGTGAGCATTGCGAGAGATTTCAACCACGAATTCCAGAGGCTATAAGAAGTAGTAAATGTTATATGAATTTAGGTCGAAACACGATTTTTTTTACTATTATTAAGGCACGTTTACACGACATTAGCAATTATTATGTATGAAAATTATAAAAAAAATCGTGTTTCGACCTAAGTTCATATAACATTTATTACTTTTTATAGCCTCTGGAATTCGTGGTTGAAATATTTATTATTTATTTATTTATTTATTTATATCCAGTGATATTTATTTGGGAACACAAGCGCGATATATGTACCTATGTAAATATTATTGAAAATTTGAACTAAAGTATGTATGCGATTTCGTCAAATAACATCGTTCGACATCTTCCCCCGCAGCGTCGCAGATGGTAACCCCAGCGATGGACATCTACTCCTTCGGTATGTGCGCCCTGGAGACGGCCGCCCTGGAGATCCAGGGCAACGGCGACTCCGGGTCCCACGTCACGGAGGAGCACGTGGCGAGGACCGTGGAGTCGTTGGAGGAGCCCCGGCAAAAGGACTTTATATACCGGTAAGGACTATAGGAGTGTTATGGGTACTGAGGTAGTAGACTAAAACTTTCCACGTATATATGTGGATTTGTATGTTACGCTCAAAGATCGAAAAAGCTGTGAGTGGAAAAATTGCTCATAAACGCGTTATGGTCACAGGTAAAAATCCGCGAAATTCGTGTTATGGCTCTAATGAAAACGCGCACGACGCGTTGTGGCAATGAAGAAAATCCATGACACGTTCTAAGCAGTCATTGTTTTAACCATATAACGACGGCGCTAATTATGACGAATAAAAAATAAGTGTTTTACCATGAATTACGTGAAATAATAATAATAACTAACGGTTGAGATTATGATGATAAGTTGACAGTCCAATTATTGTTCGAATTTACAGTCTCTATGATGATAAAGTTAAATTAAACGTAGACATAGATGCTATGAAAGTGTAGCGCTTCCTATTATGTATCTGTATTTTTAAACAACTTGCAAAGGTTCCCCCGTGTGGTGTCGGGTTTAGAATAGCACCTCTCCATTTCTTCAGTGGATGTCGTAAGAGGCAACTAAGGAAATAGTTTGAGGTATATTTTAGGCGACAGGTTAGCAACCTGTCACTATCATACCTCTTCCATCTGTTTTCTAACCTAAAATCATGCTAGTGGTAGCGAAGCGCGAAATAGTTATAATCATGGTCTATGTCTCCCCTTTCGGGAACACAGACGCGATTGTATGTGTGTATGTATGAAATAATCATAAATTTTGTTTCAAGGTGTATAAACAAAGACCCAGCGCTCCGGCCGACGGCGAGAGAGCTGCTCTTCCACCCGTTGCTGTTCGAAGTGCACTCTCTCAAGCTGCTCGCAGCGCACACCCTCGTCAACACCTCGGGTAAGTGTTTCGTCGTATTTGTTTACAGAGCTGAGAGGGTTATTAAGATATTATTTTAAGAAAGTATTTTAAAACCCCGTTTAGTATCGTGTTTATAATTGGGGCCTTCCGTTTTTCTTCCATGGATGTCATTATTGACAGAAAAGAGACTATTTCTCTATGTTAGGGTTAAGGTTAGGCGACAGGATAGCATTAGCATCTTGGCACTATTATACATCCATCAATATATATTTCACTCGAAAATTAAGCTAAAAGTGGCCTGGTAAGTGAATCATGGTTTTGACTGTTTAACGTTTCTTGTGCGTTGACCCTCTCCTTCGGGAAAATACGCGTAGTCTATGTATGTTTATGTATTGAAAATATGTAATTATTTCGTTGCCCCCTTTGATGATAAACTGCCTACTGTACCAATCAACTGGTTCGCCTCACACACGCTGGAGCGTCATGATAGCCATTTTTCGAAATCCTTAAGTGTCCATTATCATCATCATTTCTGCCATAACACGTCCACTGCTGAACATAGGACTTCCTTTTAGACTTCCATGAATACTTGTTGGAAGCGATCTGCATCCGGCGTTTTCAGCGTTGTCCATATCCCGTAGAATTGTATCAAATTTTTTTATACCCCATTAAAATACCTCTCACCACACACCCTTTCTCGTCTGTAATTCGTCTTTGTTCCAGCGAACATATCGGAGACGATAACGGACGAGGTGATGAGCGCGGGCGGCGAGGCGCTCGCGTCCTGCATCCGAGGCGGGGAGCTGCACGAGATCACTGCCAAGGACCTGCAGCCGCATGCTGAGAAGCTGGAGAAGTTCGTCGAGGACGTCAAGTGAGTGCATCATGATTTTAGCCAGAAGACGTCCATACATACATACATACGCCCACTGGTAGACCAAAGCCTTTGAATATGGAACTGCTGTCAGACATATAATGATAAATAATAATCCAGCCAAAATACGCCACTGCTGGACTTACTCGTATAGCGACCAGATCGGCGATGTGCTAAAGAGAGGCCAGATTAGGAGTACCCGAAACCGTCGAACGTGTATGACGAGAGTGATGAATGTGAGTGATCCGAGAGAAGTATCTCAGAAAAAGTCTGGAGCGAATGGCGCTCTGTTGTCTCTGCCTACCCCACGGGGAATTATGCGTGACGTTTATGAAGTTCGATCCAATGGCTTTGGTCCTTCCAACGAATGTTGAACTTTTGGTCCGGACACCGGTAAATTGACTTTGTCAGACGGCTTCTACCCCCTAACGGCGTACGGCTGGCGCGCTGCGTCCCCCCTGGCCCTGGACCCCGCGACGGCCGCGTCCCATGTTATTCAAATGTGTAATAATGTTCCATATCGAGGATTGTCCATGAAGCTAGATTCAATGATTTTGGTCCTTCCAGTAAATTTTGAGTGTGTTGGGAGGTGAAGACCTAGACGGACGTTCCGTGACCAAATCGCGGACGTTTGAGGAACAGGTCAGGTCAAGAGTACTCGAAACTGACGAGCTTGTATGAAGATACTAATGAATGTGGATGAAGCAAAGTCAGAATGTAGCAAGTGGAACAAAGTAGTCTCTCCTTACCCCTGTGGGAACGAGGCATGACGTTATGTATGTATGTAAGTATGTATTATCCGTATTTTTCATTACCTAGGTATTCTTTGCCTGTGTAAAAGGCGCCAGCATCCTCCCGCTCGAAGCAGCAAGGGGATATGAGATATAAGGGCTCGATCCATTGGTCTTGGTCCTTCCAGATACGGCATCTACCCGCTAACGGCGTACGGCTGGCGCGGGTCCGGCGGGCGCGCGGCGTCCCCGCTGGCGCCGGACCCCGCGCCCGCCGCGTCCCCGGAGCCGCGGGACGTGGAGGCGCGCCGCGTCGTCAACATGATGTGCAGCCTCAAGCCGCACGCGCCGCCGCCCGGGGAGCGGAACGATCAGGACTTGCTGGTGAGTAACCACACCTTACAACCCCATAGGACCCTTATAATAGCTAGCCATCAAAACAATAGCTATCCATAAAGAAACAGGTATTCGAGGAGCGCGCTGACCAGGACTTGTTGGTGAGATGATACATCTTACAACCCCATAGGACCTCTAATAGCTAGCCATCAAAACAATAGCCATCCGTTAAGCGACACGAGTCGTCAACATGATGTGCAGCCTCAAGCCGCACGCGCCGCCGCCCGGGGAACGGAACGACCAGGATTTGCTGGTGAGTAACCACACCTTACAACCCCATAGGACCCCCTCCTATGATAACCATCCTTTTTTCCCTCCTCTCTCCTCTTAACCTCTACAAATCTCGATCTTGTGTGATATCAGGCAAGTCTGCGTACGAGTCTAAGTCGTCCCGCCATCTTCTCTTGCCACCACCGTGGGTGCAAGCAGTAGACATGTCCCACCCAGTCCCATTTTAGCCTGGCAGTAATTAGCCATCCGTAAAGAAACACGAGTGTTTGTGGCGCGCCGCGTCTTCAACATGATGTGCAGCCTCAGCCGCACGCGCCGCCGCCCGGGGAACGGAACGATCCGGATTTGCTGGTGAGCCGACACACCTTACAAACCAAATATCGAATCAGATTATCGAACGCAGCCAATTCATATCAATCTATGCACTGGTCATATGATTGTCATGAGATGAGATGATCATATGACAATACAATATAATCATATGGGACGTCATGATTTAACTGGCGCAGTCGGTAGGATGCCCAGTCAAGAGACTAACCATCAAAATGTTCGTACGTACATTCGTACTTTATGCCAACTATACTTTCATTGTCAATGTCATCCATCCTCGATATATGTACCAATTTTTATTTCACTTGGACTAACCATTGAAGTGTTATAACTCCTGCGGTGACGGTCCTGACTGGGGCACTGTCTACTTCAAGCTTAGTTCAATAACCAGGGCTACTTCGCCCGACGTTGCTGCTGGGGACACGTGTCGCGGAAGCGCAGGTCATTTGTCCCCTAGTATGCCCTTGGCTTAAAGTAGACCATCTGTTTTCAAAGCATGTGAAAGTACCCATAAATCTTATGCAACATCCAGCGAGCCGGTTAAATGTCCTTACCCTCGCACAGATGACGATACTGCTGCGCATGGACGACAAGATGAACCGGCAGCTCACCTGCTGCGTGTCGCGGCGCGACTCGGCGCCGCAGCTCGCCCGGGAGCTTGTGCAACTCGGGTTCATACACGAGGTGAGTTACTTTTTAAGGTAAAGGGGTATACGCCCTTGCAACCTAGATGAGAGTGCACAGGTCTATTAATTTCTGAAGATTTAATGATTATTGAGATTTGTGTGCGTTTTTCTTAAAGAAGTAGGGTAAGTTGTCGTGAAGGTCGTCAGTCGCGCTTAACGTGGTAACCACGGTTAGCGTTTTGGCCATCTTTGCGCCTGTAACAACGTTGGTTGGTTCGTTGGACTGATGTTGATCTACTTAATTTATTTAAACATATTATAATTGTTTGTAAATGTGAGAATAATAGTTTTTAAAATGTGCAAAATTATTTTGAGAAACTCAAGTTGTTTGAACTGGTGTGACATCAAATCATACTGACCTCTCCATACTATGTGTCCCCTTGACAACGAATCAACACGAACCAACTCAAGTAAAAGACGACGCGCGTAAAAAGAGCTCTGGGCGACTAGAGGAGATGCCAACTAACAGACCAACGGCGCGGCCATTTATTATTATGTAGTATGCACGTCATGAATGTTTGAACTGCTTAGTCGAATAACTCTTTATAAAGTACCTTTTAAACTCCAGACTTTTGTTGGTTTACGCTTACGCTGATAATGTACAGTCCGCACTGTACATTATCAGCGTTATTTCTCCGTAATGAACAATGTGCGTATTGATCATTCTAACTTTGCACATTTTACCACTATCGGGTGGAGTACATTTTGCATATTGCACAATCATCATATGTAGAGTTTATTGTTTGTACTATCTGCGTATTATACATTTCTCGGTTTGTACATTTATCATGATGTGGATTTTTGTATGTACAATTTGCCTGTTCGTACATTATGCGTGCAGTGAGCATTTTGCGGACTGTACATTATCAGCGTAAACCCTTTTGTTAGCTAACAGTTTATGGACTATAGATCTCAATATTCGTTATTCCAGGCGGACCGCGACAAAATCTGCAGGCTAATGGAGGAGTCGCTCCGGAGCGGTTTCGGCGCCGCGCCGCGCGCGCAGCTCGCCAGCTAGTGCCGCCGCGGCCACCGCGCGCGGGCTGCTGAGGTCTACGTATGATGCCGCTGGGATGTAGTCTCCGGAAGGTATACTGGTCTATAGGTAGGCTGAAGGCTTGACTCGTGAAGGTGATCGGCATTCAACTTGGCCACAGTTGACTGGTGCGCAAGTAGCGGCTTTAAGGTAGGACACGGTTGGGCGAAACACAGAACGCTGGGTAAAAAGGACACCACATGAACCCCTTTGCAGCCTAGATTTAATTGGGTGATGCCATAGATATCTTTTCGCCCAGTTAAAACCGGCACTGTGCGCAACGCTACGGGAGATCAAACTTCGAACATCAAACCAATCGCGCGGTAAACGCGGCCAATCAGACTTCTGCGACCTGTTAATTTTGGCCAAGTAAAATGCCGAGTACTATCGCCTGTGAGAAGGGAACGCGGGAAGATGGATGGGTGAGAGGGGATGTGGAGCTCAGAACGCCACGTCTTCTCCGCGCCCATATTCTCTGTCTCACCCACCCGTTAACATCATACCGCGTACGCGATGCGCGAGTTAAGCCTATAGGCCCGATCAACTTTGTGTCATTAATGTCATTATTTAGTACCGTGACTTGACACGGATTGCCTGTCACTTTCTGCTGTCGTTTTATGTCATTTCGACGTCAGACCTAATGTGGATGAGCCGCGTAGTTGAAAATAAAAAGAATGCTTATTGAACTCGCAGAGATCACGTGAATTTAAAACAGTTTCGTGGTTTGAATTACAAACCGCTGATTGTATTCTGTTGTAACCTATCAAAGCAGTTTTGTAATTACTTGTCTCTAGAATTTTTAGACGCATTATTTTATTGCAATAAATTTATCCGATCCAAACACTTTGCTAGCATTTTTGTATTAAAAATACTGTAGCCAAAGCTGTTTGGATGATGAACCATTCATAAACTCTTCAAATCATTAAATTGTGGAAGTTAAAATCTTACTACGAATTTGAAGTTTGGGCGATACAATGCAATTATAATTGAACTTGCGCATTTTTTTTTAAAGAGATTACTGTCGATTGGTTAGTTGATTTATGTACATTATGCCCTACTGATCCAATAAATTTGATCAAAGTCAAGTTACGAATAGAATGATGAATTTGAATGTAAATTTGAAATAACTAGGTGACCACAGACTAAAGACAGTAAGATGTCCCTGAAAGAAAATCAGTCTACATTCATTAATAAATAAAATTACCTTGCTAGGTTTTAAACTTTCATGATTCTGACATTAATCACTGAGCGGCATTCAATAACTATATTTTTATTTTCAAACCGGTTTTAATTACCTCGATCTCAATCCAGTGTCTAGTCTCCGGAAATCAAAGTTTCAAATTGCGGCACGATGTTATCGACCGATGGAAAAGTATACCAATGTTAGATCAAATCGAACGAAACGCAGCGACGAAGTAACGATTCGCACTTCTTGTGCAACAACGAAACAAATTCGCCCCTTACTTCATTCCCCAAGAAAATGTACAAGCCGACGCACAGTGTTGCGGCGGTAGGACAAAAACGAAAAAAATAAAATGTAGGTAGATCAAATACAAACATTATTTATTAAACTTATGTTAATAATGTATCATATTATGCCAAAAACGAGGGTACTTTCTCACAGAAACGTTGCTAAAACACTTGTCAAAGTTTAACAATTTATTTCTGAGACGTTTAAGTGATTTCGAGTTGGGTGTTTCAAACTACGATTTTCGGATACAAACTATACTATTATTAAAATTGCAACATGGATTCTGTAGACCAAGGTATTGTCTTGTAAAAACGTTTTATCTAATTGAAATATTACAAACATTTTATAAAATACGGAATATTTAAATGCACAGCTTAAATAAAGGTGGAAATTTTTCTTCTATAGACCTTTAAGTATAATATTCCACTTCGTGCCGCCATAAAATGTTAGTGACAGTGAAGTATTGACCTTATATTACTGGAATATAAAACGCAAAGTTGCGACTTTTTGCGAACTTTAACTGTAATAATAATTGTTTACCGCAGGGCATATTGTTGAAGGAGCTTGTAGCGGTTATATTTCGTGATCCATCGAAAACTTTGGACTGAAAATGCACAAATTTATTAGAATTTGTCAAACAGAAGCTAAATTACCCGCCAAAATACCAGAATGAAGTAAAAGGAAAGGTTTCGACTTCCGCCCATCTTCCGTCTGTCCGTCTGTCTACAGGCTGTATCTCACGAACCGTGAAAGCTAGAGAGTTGAAATTTTCACAGATGATGTATTTCTGTTGCCGCTATAACAACAAATACTAAAATAATAATAATAATAATAATTAAGGGGGGCTCCCATAGAAAAAACGTGTTTTTTTGTACTGTTTTGGGTCTATTTAAATAACTGTAACAGGTAAATACTTGATATGGTCACATAATATTTAATTAAATATTTACTTTAAAGGAAAGTAATTAAATTAAAATAAAATTAGTATTTAAGGGGGGCTCCCATACAAAAAAACGTGATTTTTTGCTGTTGTTTTGTCCGACTCGCACTTGGCCGGTTTTTTTATGTATAATTCTTCATTCTGTACCATATAAAGATAATTAGTCAACAATAAACCTTAAAAATAATTTCGTCCCCTACCTACTATGGAGCCGCAACACTGTGCGACGCACGTTAAAGTAGCTATACAGGCGATGTACATGCACAGTGAGCGAAATGAAGACCAAATTGGCGGTGAGCGGTGAGGTACCATCGCGAACCGGGATTGTTGAGCCACTTACCTATGTATGTAACTTGGTCGTGTAGTACTAATCCAATAGCTGACATCTAGTCTTGTCACATCGGTCATTGATTACACGTCTAAATTGCGAACAGTGGCAAGTGGCTCAACAATCCCGGTTCGCGACTGTACCTATGTAGGGCCGATGAAGCGCGGCCAAATCTAACTTGGCGATATTTTAAGTTGTGAGCGTAATTTCTCGCACAGCTTTTTTTCATTAAAAAGCGATGCACAAACATACCCTTACTACTTAAAATCTTGCCACGATAAATTCCGTGAACTGTACTAGATACGCAAACATTACCACGCCACAAGCCGCCCGGAGCTCTTTTTACATGCGTCGACTTATACTTGTCGTTGTTGCATTAGTTGACTTAGGTTCAGTTTGATTTGACTAACATAACTCCAGAAACCCGTGTTATGTCATCGATGTAAACATAATTGCGTTGCCACTTCAAACCCGTGCAATACTCATGTAAGCCGACCGTGAGGGTTAAGTACTAAGTTACTAAACTGTCCGCTACTGGAAGCGAGTAAGCAAAGTGTGGGCTGGTACCAATCATTGCCGAGGGCTGGTTTTCCTACCGTAATGAAATCAAGTCGTGAAACTCTTCGAGCTAGCGAACAGTTTATTATGATCCTGTTTCAAGCATATTGTATCTTAGTCGCTTGTCTGTCGATGATACTATGTCGGAAGGCGTATTTTCTTTTAAAGTAAAAGTTTTTTTTTTTTCGATAAAGTGCTAGTGATTTTTTAGACTCAAAACCACAGCTACCATTTTTTGTTTAGTCTTCTGACATAGTACATCAACTAGACATTACGTAGTATCGAAACAGAGGTCCAATGACGCTTCTAATTGGGCTGTAGATATCATGTAACCGTAACTTTAGGTATTATCACTAGCTGTTAAACTTCGGACACCTATGCTTTGTCGTGTTTGATAGTTGAGGGAGAAAACTGAACGTCTTGCTCTGTTGCATTGGTCGATATTGCATGCGAGGGCCGGTAATAATTGAAGAGGCATAATAGCGGCAGGATGCTAGTCTGCCGAAAGCACACTTAGACACCTCTTACGACATCCACGGAAGAAGTGGAGAGGCGATATCTATTGCTTCCCGTATGTTGGCGCTATCGATCAATGTAATTGGGCATTTGAAGTTTTAATATTGAATGTTATTCGCCACTTAATAAATGAAACAGTACCTTTAACAATATCTTACAAAGAGCCACAGTGAAAAAGTCAACGAATACAGGTCTCACCACGGCAATAGACGACTGAAAATCACCAAGTCCTGGCAACAAGATCTAAAACACTATTACGACTTCGCGTCAATAGGTGTGTATTGCTAGCTCATTAGGTACTACCTGAACTTGTTAAGTGTCACTATGTCATTTCGAGCCTCAATAACGTCTCAAGTCCTGTCGCTTTCATTAAGTGTCGGTTTCAAATGTCCCCCAGCAAGGATCAAATACAGCCTTTGGCGCTAAATATCTCTAATACTTCCGATGCACCTAGGTTAACGAGTTGGTAGGATGAACGAGTTTGAGCAAACTATGGTTCGTTTCGTCAATGCAGACCCTGCTTTAGAAAGACACATCAAATCCACTAGTTTAAAAATAACCTGCCGAATTAGCGCAGCAAGGCGCGCTAGATGGACTATACCAATCATTCAGCTTGAAAATGGTGGCGCACTTCTTTACATCGTACGCTATTCCATAGCCTTTAATCTAGGAGCCGCGGCGGCTGCTGCCAAACTCAATACGAAGAGCCCGTAACATGGGCTAAACTCGATTTAAAACGTTATTCGAACTAAAAAATCTTAATTCAAAACTGCCTCAATAACTCGACTTATCCCATACCGCGCTAAAACGTGGGGTCTGCGTGATAGAAACCTACCGTATGTGCATTTCGTTTCTCGGAGTTAGGATCAAACCGTGCTCGCTTAGCGTAAGATATAAGCAGTTGTCCATCGATCGATTGGGCTGTGGGCTACCATTTGCAATGTCGATTGGTTTGTAACAAAAAATAATAGTCTGGGTTAGCTTTGGTTTGGTACAGCCGGCTACAGAGAAAGGTGCCCTCAATGGTGAATCAATTGCTTTTCAATGCGGCTAACTTTACGTGTATGGAATGGTTTAGAGCAGGGATCGTTACCGGTATTACTAAAAACTAAAATATCTCCTTTAATTTTGAATTTTAGCTTGGTGTTCGTAGATAGTATTTAGGTAAGCCTACAAAAGTACGACATTAAATGAAAAAATTGCAATAATATACAAAAACAACTGAGATACCGAAATTGAATACCGGTATAAATGTATGAAAATAATACCGGTATTCGATCCCTGGTTTAGAGCAGTGGTTCGCAAGCGGTCCGCGAACTGTTAAGTATTATGTGGCAGCTGAATTAAAGTTGTAGAAGAACAACAGAAATCACACGAAGTAGTGAACCTATCAAGGTTAGTCGACATGTGGTCGTCAGTAAAAAAGTCAGCCGGTGGGACCTAATAAATTTAGGAACTACTAGTATTTTTTTGCATTGGCAACATTTGCTAACAACTGTCAGTTTCAAAGTTGACAGCTGTCAAACTAATAACAGATTTGAACGAATGAATGTGTGTGCGTAAATTTGAAAGTTTTCAAAATGTCCGCAACGTTTAATATCGCGCATACACGAGTTCTATGCAGTTTCGATTGTTTTATTTAGTAGCCAAAGCTGGAAACAGAAAATTACAAAGACACTGTTACAAGATCGATAGTGCAATGGTAGCTTCTTACAGTACCCAAGAGTCTTATAAAAGAGATTTTGTATCGCGGAATATTGTGTATTTTTGCATACGAGTGAATTGAAGTCATGTCTTTGTGTAATGTAAGTGTTATTTAGGTATTCGTAACAGTTGCCGTTAGGTGAGAACGTGAGATTAAAATGAAAACGGATTGCATGAAATAAGCACTTGACTGACGCATTTTAACTTCCATACAACAGTATGCCTTTAACAAAAAGAAGGGATTTTTCTATTTATGTTAACAGCACATCAAATTCTCTTGCCCCCGTCAATCAAACCCAAAGCGGTAAATTTTCTTTGAAGTCCTGAGTGGGTTATAATTAATAAATCCCGTGTATCCTAGACTTACGTCTAGTGCGCGAGATAGAGTATAACCGTCACTGTCTAACTGGAAGAACCAGAAAGAAAAAGACGTCAAGATCGCTTCCATTCTAACCGGACTGCAGCACAGTCAGTAATAAAGATATCGACACTGTCAGAGTGCCAAATATATGCACACTTACACAAAGAGCGTGTATACATAATTACATTATGTTTGTTGCTGGATGTACCAATGTGTGCGACTACCTTTAACCATTTTTATCTTATTAAATTTATTGTACACTTCACGTCTAGTGCTTATTTTATGTTTCTTTGTTGTTACTCTTAAGGGAGTGATCCGCACTTGGTCACAATTAGAACTCAAAATCCAATTATGCTTCGTCATATTCTAAATATGCTAGCGGAATTTAAAAAGGGTACAAAAGTTTTGTAAAAAAAAAACATGAGTTTTTCATGTGGATTTGAGAAATCAAACTATTTCTAGGAAAATCTTTAGAAATAATGCTTTTCAGCCCCTTTATTCGTCACGAAAGTTTTAATGGTCAAAGAAATGTAGGTTTGTGTTTTCCCGAAACTACACTTAACTCGGACTATATCGGAAATACAAATCACTCCCGTATAAGTCGAATATTTAAAAATAATACTACATAGTAACGGACAACGGTTATTCGTGTATTTGACATTTGCGTTTGTCAATTTAGTATCTGGGATAAAAAAACCATACTTAATCGATTATTTAGTCGATACGGCCATAGTAAACTCATGGCAATAGTAGCTACTGATCCAGTATGTTTCGTTATAGTCGAGTCACACTGTAGTTTCATAAAAAAAAATACAAACTTGCATTTTTTCCTTGGTCCTTTTGCCGATTAGCGTCAAACCCTACGGCCTTAGCTAGTCAGCTTGCCAATGTTGGCCCAACGTTGGTTCAAATGTGAATTTGTGTGATATAACGGCTAAGCATCGTGATCAAACCGTGCGTTAACCCCTTTGCTAGTCGATTGTGAATCTTGTTCCGATACGAATTTAATTTTATCGATTTAATGAATTAGCTCGGCTTGTGAGGATACAACACAGTTGAGAGCGAGCTTGGCACATGTTTACTTCTCCACTTAACGTCTAATAGTTTTACGGTTAGTATTGATATATTAAAATTGAAAGGAACTTGGCAATCGTGTAAACAAAGAAATGGTTATCGTCAGATTTTACTGATTTTTTATTTGTAATTGAAATGATACGTCTTTATTCCTAATTTTGAATTAATTTTGCGTTGTATTCGATCATTTTATAGCGATAGTGTAAAAGCGTTTTTAGTGTTGGTAGTTTTCAGCCGTCTTCCTTTCCTGTGTATGTATCCTCATTAAGAATAGAAAAATATAGTTTCCAATTGAATAAAGTTTTTCAAAATTGTAAAGAAATTAGAAAATGTGATTTTTAGCGTTGACTCGGACAGGTTCATAGTGATTAGTTTGGACATCGAGAATGCTTTAGCGTAGAATTTGTATGAACGTGTAAATGATATTTAAAACAATGTTTAATTAAATGAAACCATTAAATTAATTATTATAATATTTGTATAGTGAGGCTTCCTCTAGAGCTTTATGGATGTGGTTTTGTAAGTATACGGAAAATTTATCATACTCACTATCGTGTTAAGGTTTAAAAGCAACTTTATTTTGAAAATTATTTACATATCACACGTCACTTTCATTTAAATTGCGTTGGTAACACTGGTTTCTTTCTGTGACCGTGGGAATGGAATCGTAGTCAGTGTTGCCAACTTAAAAGTCTAACTGACAGGCAAGTGTCAATTCAGCTCGTGTGTTGTTGCATTTATACAAGTTAGATTCGCTTTTATTTCTGTATTTTGATAATAGTGGTGCTAGTGCCTAACACCATTTTTTTTATATCACATTTGCTCTAAAGGCAAGTAGGGCAGTTCTGAAACCACCCTCTTTTAAAAATGTTACTATGTCAATTAGGCTGGGTAGACAAAACTAAACTGCAACTACTTGCTTATAAGTATTCCAAGCATTCTAAAACTTTGCCACTTTTTTACTAATGCCTGTTATTGTTTGGTGCTTTTTTGTATCGCCATTTCATTTTGAAGCTAGTGGTGCCAAAACTAAAAGGTGCCAATTTGAATCCTTTAAATTCCCTCCAGTTTCATTTTATTGTATAATAAACTGACTTCCATTGCTTTAAAATTACCCATAACTGTATCTAGGTGGCGTTATTAGATGTATTATTTAGTCTGTGGTAACTTCTGATTGGATGCGCTCGTAACGCCACCTAGTGAGCCAGTGTAGGTTTATGGTTTAGACTAATAAAATGCAATAGATACGCCTTAACTATTTTCGCTTGACGTAAGTAATTTTGATTTTATACCTAGACGGTTATCCATTAAAAATAGTGTTTTTATCGGAGTTTTATAGTAAAGTGTTTAAATTTATCGAGATTCTATTACAATAGTCATTACTAACTTGATTTTATGTCTATGTACACTCAGTTACGTATAGCTATCCCTCTCAAGCACGATATAACCGTAGTGAGCAAGAAAAGGATGACAGTACAGATATCACTTCTAACGTGATGACGTTTAATATGAGCACTACTTTATAATCATTTTGTTTAATTTTCGCACTTTATCGTAAAACTTCGATGAAAGCAACCGTGTAAGAGTGAGTTTGTAAGTTTCCTGCGAGGTTGTGGAGCGGTAGCGGCGTAGTTAGCGTAGCGTAATAAACGAAAGACTGGCTAATGTAACGATGTAGGTTCGAATTTGAGTGTACAGTGCCCTTGTCTATGTAATTGCAAAAAATCGGCCCACTGTCAAACAGTATGTTGCAGTAAACTATGTGCAGAATGCCATTTGATGTGTTATTTTTTCAATTATCATAGACAATGGAGCACGGATGGGAGGCAGGTCTCTAGCAAGTAAAGTGTCGTGTCCTTGTAAATAAACGCTTCTAGCATATTTAAATATAGTTATATTTAAATGATTATATTGTATTCAGTAACGTACCTACCATTTAATGTAAGCCGGTGTTTATCGAGCCCATGTTACTCGCTGTTTCGCTTCTTTTTATTTGTTTAGTCTGTGACCGATTTCGAATTCAGCTGTCAGTTTTGTTTCGAATGCGATTGGTCGTTAGATTTTTAAGTTCGGAACGATGGAATGTGAACCGTACTGTTAAGGTTATAAGCCTATTTGTATTATGATTCTGTTTTTAAATGTCTAATCGTTCTGGGCTAACGTTCCACAGTCAACGCCTTGCCATTTCCAATGATTATTTTTATGATAATCTAGTAGGTACCTATTTTTTAATTTAAATTGTTAACTACATGTTTTTTTCTAAACAAATCCTTGTATTGCCTTGGGCATATTCACTTTTTTATACTGCTGAACGTTAGCTTGGACCGTGTAATTTTATTCCGAAGATTGTTTTAAAATACATTAACAATTTAGCTCAAAATTATTTTTTCCAGAACAATGATGGACACATGTAACTAAAACAATGTAATTTAATACTTTTTTGTATATAATTGTAATCGGTTTTTTGTTTTATCCAAAGAGGAATGTGTTCATTTGTAAAGATGATTAATTTTTTAATTGTATTATAATTATTTATTTCATCCAGTTCTGCATTTGTCGAGCCCGGGCGTCGAAGGCGCATGTATTATAGTAGTTATTTTATTTAAAGCATGTGTCCCACTACCAGCGAATAGTTATGAAAAATCTGATTGGTTTTCTACGTGCTTGGCGCTGTTCTTTGTATTCTCTCAGATCTTTGTCAGAAGCCAAGCGCGGTAGAAACGAAGGATATTGGTTGGTAAATGAACATCTAAGGCTAGCTTAGCTATCGCTTCGCAAGTAGTAGGGCAGATGTTTTATTGTATGTTTATGCTCAAAATGACGTATAACCCATTGCGATTGTTCGAACGATCGAGTGATGTTTGCATACTATTCTAAAATGAAAATGTCAATAAAATGGTATTTTAAAAAGTATTGTGCGTTTTTTATTTTATAAAGTACTATAAATATACTATATTATAATAAATAGCAATAATTTGCTGCGCACAGGCCTCCTCGTAGTATGAGAGGGCTTGGGTCCACTTAGGGTTAGTAACTTTACACACAACAGTGAATTACTTCGTCGCTGTGTGCAGGTTTTCTCACGATATCTTCCTTCATTGAATAGCTTGTGGTAAATATCAAATTTGATTTCGCACATAAACTCCGAAAAATCAGAGGTGCGAGCCAGGGATTCGAATCCGTGACCCTCTGCGTGAGAAGCCACAGGTCGAACCACTGGGCTACCACCGCAGGCCATAATAAGGTGACTAAATTAAAACTGTAGAAATAGTTTGTATAATTTTATTATTTTTCCTAAGTTCGACTTCATACTACTCGGTGAAAAGTGATCTACAAAAATAAGTGTTATATACAGATCTATAAAATAATTAACTATGTATTAGGCTACTTACACAACTTTGGCAAACGACCTTATACTACAACTTAAACGAAATATAAGTTAAAAAAGAGTTTATGCACACGACAACAAGTTAATTTGTTTTTTTTTTTCTTTTTTTGCTAAGATTTTTTCTTTTTTTTCTATCTAACACTTAGAAAAAAATACAAATGCTTGTTAATGCAAATACAGATTTAGTGCAATGAAGATTTTTTACATAAATGATAAGAAGATGTTTCCGATGGTAATACATGCACTATATCTGTAGTATTTATTACATATTACAAATATTAATAATTAGCTAGTCGTCGTGTATAAATACCCTTACAAGATGAGCTAAACTAGTATAATATTGATTACAGACTTAACAGCTTTATTGATCTAAAAATGGCGATCGAATGTTTCGTTACCTAAAGTAACATTTTTACACTAAATCGAAGCCAGTTACTAAAAGTCTCAGTACAGTCAGCAACAGATATACATTATACATTCTTCGATTTCCCCTTTTCTGCATAATGCAACTTGTTGGTGCTTATACCTTTGAAATGTGACAAATTGTTTTGTTATACTGGTTCACGATGGTACAGTCGGCAATATATATATCGACTCGGCTAGTGTTAAAAAATTATACACGCGACCTTAATGTTGAGACAATAAGAGCGTATGTATATATCATTGGCACTAACGGTGTGGATATCTTTGTCGCTGACTGTACCATACCACACAACGACAAGTAGGTAGACGGAACTAAAAGTTGTCACACGAAACTGTCTCCATACTCAAGGAATTTACATCAGAACCAACGTCTGTGGAGAAACTTTTCTTCTACTTTTTTTGGCTAATTTATCAATTTTACACGTTGACTATAGATCGGAAATGAATATTAGAGAATTATAAGTACAAAGAAAATGCTTCCCAGTCATTTATAACTTACACACAATGTTACTGTTAAAACACTGCGACTCTACCGAGTCAAAGCGCCAGCCATCTTTTATCACGTACATGACCCGTTGATTTAATAAAAACTTCTAGGGCCGAGTGGTAAGACCGCGGCAAAATATTTTATATGCCGAAACAACTTGACTATTTTACAATGCAACGCTCGATATTATGTGCAAGAGAAACCCGTTTACTTATTTTTAGGCCAATTCAATCGTTCAATTTACTAAAACGCGTCCGCTCTTCATTCTTTTAAGAAAAGTACTCATTAAAAGAGAAATGGATTCGCGATAAACTTCCAGGCTTCCTTGGAAACCACATCGATATCCACTAGCAGAAAATGTAAAAATCCCGAAGCTCAAGACGGGAGGAATGGCGGTGACACATTTACAGAACTATATCCTATAGCCATACGGTAAGGTGACCTTTACGGCTTGCTCCTCTCTCTCTTCCTGATCAGGTACGTAATAATGCAGCTCATAGGCCGGTGACAGCTCCACAGTAATATTCTCGCAGTTGGGATCGTACGGCTTATTCGTGAAGAGAAAACCGTTGGCCTTGGTCGCCGTAGCATCGTTGTACAAACGTTTGAACATAGCGCTGGAAGACGCCAAAACCTTCCCGCCCTCAGGGCCATGTTGATGCACAATACTAGTGTTAAATACCACCGGAAAATCGGCCTTAAACTGTTCGTGGTTCTGATTGAAATTATCCACGAACCTATCTAGCACTTCCTTCCGTGCATCGTAGTCGTATTCCTCCGATTTCACCGGTGTTTTTTCAGCAATGGCCGTCACTCTAGACGTCGGCTGCTCCGTGTAAGGGTACACGTTTCTATCGTAGTCATTGTCCTTGATCGCTGCGTCTATTAAGTCCTTATAATGTCTGATGACGAAACCGCGATTGTAACTTTCTGGGATTTGACGACCTTCGGTTGATTGTTTCGGCTGTTGGGTGAGGTAAACATTTTTGTTTATGTCTACCGGTCTGTATTGGACGTGCTGCACCGTTGACGGTTGGTTTCTATCCTCGTTGGATGGGTAATTCACATTTTCGTCCTCGAATATGTTCCTGCCGGGATAGCTTTTACTTTCGGTGAATCTTTGAGGCATTGCACCTGTGCTATGAGCTTGAGGTAAATATTCGTTGGAGGTACTTGTGGTCGTTTTGGCTCGCGGAGGGAAATACTGGATTGTCGGTTTTCTTTCTGGGAATAATTGAGTTGGGTTCGTATTTTCTACCATACTTTGAGTTACTGGCCATTGGACCCTTGGTTTGCTGGTTGCCTTCATGATATCCACCTTCGGGAGTGTTACGTAATCGTCTTCCTCCGACGTGTCGTAGTATTCCTGTAGATTAAATACTTTATTTGGTTTCTCCGTCTCCGTGTTCACAAATGTGTAAGGGTTCGTGATTAACGACGTAGTGCTGGCTACAGTGGACGAGGGTAAGGTAGGAGTTTCAGTTGAACTTGGAAGTGTCGGTGGTATCAAAGGCTCAACTTCCACCGGCGTTTCCTTCGAAGTGTGCTGTTCACTAGTGTTATTGGTTTCCTCGTAATCGTTATACTCTGCGAGTCCAAATTGATCAGTCTTCTTCTTTTTCGACTTTCTTTTTTCTGCAATCTTTTCTAATCTGTCTCTTAACTCTATTTTCTCGATTGTTCTATTTAGTTCCGGCAAGTTATTCATCACAATCTCAGTCTTATTCTTGAGCACCTCTGTAAAGGCTTTTGATGAGTTCTTGGCTTTGAAAACTATTCCTAATGAACTGAGACTCTCATTCCTCCAGCTATTGTCATCAGGGTCTCGTGTGAAAGATTTAGGAGGCTGTATATCTAACTTTTTGAGCGGTTTGTAGTTTGGATTTACTGTATAAAGATTTGGTGTTACCTTTTTTTCAGGACTTATTGGTTTGACACTGAGATCTTCTGTTACTCTATCAACCCCAGGGTATTCTGTTGTAAATGTTTGTTCAGTAGATGAAATTATTTGTTCGGTGGAAGTGTATGAATCTAATCGTTCAATGACATTATCCGTAGTTTTTGGCTGAGGAAGACTTTCCGTAGTTTTTGGTGCCAAAAGTTCAACAGTTTGTTGAGATACTTTATCAGTGTCGCTTGTTTCAAATAATCTCTCTGTTATTTTAACTGTAGACAAATCATCAGTAACTTTTGCTTCTGTAGTGCGTTCCTTTTGGATAGGCTGAGTAATTGATTTTAATGTTGACACATCAACAAGCTGATTCTTATTTACGATGGATGTATGGTACAGCATAGAAGTCTCTTCTTTGTCATTTATAAATGATTCCTTAAGTAGTTCTTCTTTCATTGCATCCTCTGCCTGGAATTAAAAAATACATTATGATTTGTACTTACATACATACATCATGTCCGTAATCCCAAATGGGATAGGAAGAGTACACAAAACGCTACATAGACAAAATCATGACTATATCACTTTCGTGGGCACACCTAACATATTTTTTAGGTTTTAAGTTGACTGGTATAATAGTGGCAGGTTGCTAGACTGTCGCCTAAAATATACCTTTTTTCCTTAGTCGCGAGGTGTTACATACGGAATAGGTTATTATTCCTTTTACCTAAATGTACTTAATAAAGTTTGCGATAGCTAAGTTGTTAATACTCGTTTGCGAGCCACTATCATTTTCCAAGTAGATTCTAGGCAACTTTAATATCTAGGCTTTGAGTTAATAGTATTTTCTTAATATTTACATTATATTATATTTACTTTAGTATTTACTAAATCTGTACTATAGTTTCAGCTGAATCGTGGCTTCAATGCATCCAGATTTGTAATGTTTGATTTTCGTAATTTTACTCATATTGCATCAAGTGGGACTTATTTATTAATTTCAGTGCTATTTTAATAATTTCTACGTTCTGGCCGCGTTACGGACCTAAAATCAAATCTGGTTTAGTCATATTAAATTTGCTCTTAAGTCTTTTATTCCCTTATGTTAACATATTATTCAAAATCTTACCAATTGGCTTTGAGACGTCTTATTTCCGGTACCAAAGCTATCAGGATCCAGCTCGTAGCCAACAACATCCAATTCAATCATGCCATCATGCGTTACATTAGCTACAGTTGAAGCATCGTTGAAAACTGTAGTTTTGGAATGATCTAAGTATCCAGCTCGTTTTGAGACCATTTCTAATTGGTTTTCTTCTTCGGTTGCTTTTGCCAGAGTCACCACTTCTTTGGTAGTGCCATCAGTACTCGGTGGAACTGACTCTGTTAAAGCTTCAATCGTATTAGTCGCATCCAAGCCCTCACGATATCCAATAGTGTTAGTAGTTTTTATAAGATCATTCTTCAACTGTTGCAAAGATAAAATGTCTGGCGCTAAATTGAACGCTTGTTCTAGACTCACTCGTGTTTCAGTAGTGTGTGCGTTGACTGAGTCTGTAGCCCTTTCAGTTGGAGTAGTTTCTACTTTTTCTTCTTCATCAGGTTTTGTGACGCGTATTCTTTCGATGTGAGTATATTTTTTCCAGAATGGTGTTGTATCTGTTTCTGTCGTTTCAGTCAATTTAATATTATCTGTCGTTGTCGTTGTATCCGTTGGGTGTGTTAGCGTACTAGCAGATAATGTAGAAATTGGCTCTATGTTGGTGGTAGTCTCTGCTTGTGTGTTTTTTTTCTCTTCTGCCACTGTAATTTCTTCTTCTGTCGTTGTCATTAAGGTTGTGCTTGGCTCAGTAGGTGTGTGTGCAGAAGACATTATAGTCTGAAGTTCGACAGCTGATATTATGTTATCGAGATCCTTAGTACTCAGTTCGGTTACGGGACTCGTACTTGTTTCACTACAATTTTCTACTTTATCTGTTTCACTTTCAAGTGGAACTGTAGTTTCGAACCAGTCTTTCTGACTAATGCCGCCAGCGGTTTGTACTACTTCGTCGGTTGTTATGCTTTCTGTGCCTTCTGTGGGCACTTTGTCCACTAACGTTCTATCTGTAGCGTCACGCACTTCTTGTGTAACGCTTGCATCATCTTTAAGCGTTATAGGTTCCGTGGTTCTTTGAATTGGTATAACGGTGACCGGTTCGTCTTCTCTAGGTGTGTTTATTTCGTCAGGTTCACTTTTTACTTCGACAACGGAGCTTTCTTCAACAGCGAGGTCCGATGCATTACTACGGTGGCGGATTGTGAAGCCATTGGTCGGGCCGATGATCGTTAACACTATTGCTAACGATATCGTTAACGACCTGTAACAAAAAAAGTGATTTTATTTTTCATAGTTTATCTAATAATAGCCTAATGTGACCAAAACATAAGTCAAGTTCGTTTTCGAATCTTTCGATGTGTGAAACAATTATGGAATTTGGGATAAAGTAATGTCGGTCTGCGGGCTACAGACGTACCTAAAGATATATAGGTGTCTTAGGGCGATTCCTAAAATAATGACACCAGCAGGTTAAATTGAAAAAAAATTGCCTTTGACCTTTCTTTACGAAAAATGTGTTTTTATTATATCTCATTAGTACCTACCATATTTGTAAGAAGAAACGAATTTGTTGTAAAAAAAAATAGTTACTTATGACGAGTTGAAATTTATGGCCGATCCAATAGTGAGTCATAGGTAAGAGTAGGTATAAAATCTCATTTTTTGTCAATAAAGGTCAAAAGGCAAAGGTTTTTTGTTTCACTTTAACCTGCCGGTGCCACTATTTTTGGAACTGCCCCGTAGCGACTAATACGTGAAGACCGATTTACGCAGTTTCATCGATCATGATGTGCGGGAAAAAAAATCTAAATAAGTAAAAAAGACTGCAAAACTGTTAAAGACTACGCGAAACAAATTGAGTCTCTCTGTACAACCTGCTGAAGACCGTAGCTGAAAATATTTACAAAATAGCAGCAGCGAAGGAAGTAAGTAGGTAAAAGGCCGAACACACCGTCTGAATTATATTTTCCTGCACTTTTGAAACCATTAAAATTAAAAATAGTCCCAAATGTTGTAGGTAGAGCACACGAAATGTTTCATAATCGAAATCCTCTCCTATCTTAATTATAGGGTTGACGGTGGATTTAACCAAACCATAATGAAAATTAGACTTGAAATAAGCCACTTTTTCTCGCTTTTTTTCCACATGAAAAATTGATTTACCCGCGAGCATGACTTAACCAAAACAAAATTTTATTCTGGTTTCCTCAAATGCATTCTACGAGGTACCATAATGTCACTAGCCTGTCTCCTAAACATCGCCCAACCCTGTTTGTTAAAGTTCACAATTAACACATAGTGAAATCCCGTGACGTCACGATACTCGCTTACCGAACCACAATTTTTATCACAAACCGAGCTTTTCCATTTTCTTACCTCACTAACCGCATATTGAGCACTAACGCCTCTGCGCCACTCCACGTTTCTGCACAAAATGCATGACGCGAGACGCGAGCGCATTCGACACAATGGCCATATTATTAAACACTCCTTCCTTATTATTATAGCGGCCGATTTTGACATATTGTATCATTTGTTTACAAAATACTATAAGAATCGCTTTTGTACGACTTTCAATGACATGTAATAGCTGTAAGGCTGAGTAATTATATTAGGTAATTACGCATGCGGTTAATTCAGCGGTCGTTGTTTAGTAATTATTATCACACTTCAATCAAGGGTAGATGTAGCTGGCTATTCAGCCGTATTGTAAGTGACCTAACTACGTACTAAATAAGTAGGCAAGATGATTAAAAACATGGATCGGGAAGAATGGAGGACATGGGAGGAGGCCTTTGCCCAGCAGTGGGATACCGACCCAGGCTAGATATAATAGTTTGTCAGTGGATCCAACTGATTAAGAAAAACTGAACACCCAAAAATAGTATTTTTCGTGGCTACAAATACAAATCGTGCGCAAATTAAAGTTTTCCGCAATATTGATTTTCACTTTTTAACCGACTTCAAAAAAGGAGGTATTCAATTTGGCTGTATTTTTTTTTTTTTTTTTTTCATTTTTTTTTTATGTATGTTACCTCAGAACTTCTAAACGGGTGGACCGATTTCGATGATTTTTTTTTGTTTGATTGGAAATGGCTTCCCATTGGTCCCATTTTAATTTCATCAAGATCTAACTAGTAGTTTTTGAATTATCCTTAAAATAAAAAAAAAAATCAATGGGCATTCGGGCATTTTAGTCCAAATTTACATTTGTACCTACTTACATACCTACATACAATCACGCATGTATTCTTAAATGTGGTAGGCAGAGCACACAAAACGCTACATAGACAAAACTATGTCTATGACACGCTTCGTGGCCACTTCTAGCACATTTTTTGTAGGTTTTGAGTTTGCAGGTATAATAGTGACAGGTTGCTAGCCTGTCGCCTAAAATTTACTTTAACCTATGTCCTTAGTCGCCTCTTGCGACATCCACGGAAGAAATGGAGAGTATTTTTATGTGTATTCGCTGATTACTCGAAGACGCCTGGACCGATTTGGAAAATTCTTTTTTTGTCTGAAAGGGTATAGTTTCCAGGTAGCCCGATTGTCAGCATATCTTGATCTAATGATGGAATATGAGGGAAATCGAGGGCAACCCTCAAATTTTATAGGCACAGGTAATGTTTTTAGTACATTTTTCAAAGCTACACCAGTATTTACGAAAGGTCAACTCCTTAATTTTTAGGAGTTAAAGGATATTTTTTTCGATACTGAATGCACCTGCAGACTGAAAATTATAGTTTCAGTAATTAGCCAGGCTTGCTGCTTCTCAAGCGTTGCATTTCTGCTAATGCTCGTTCATCGTGGGGTTTACTTAACAGTTTAGAGGGTTCTAAATCAGATAGTGCTATTCCTTCTAAAGCCTTGAATCTGCTGAGAGCTACGTATACCTACCTGACCTTTAGTAAATATGTACATAAACAGAAGTTTCCTTTCAGGATAAAGCTAAATTGAAGTCGGTTTTTTTTTGTTTAAAATTATTTTATTAACTGTTGCTCTGAGACTTCACTTCATTAGCTTGTACAGATTGTCACTGCAGTTTTTTTCTGCAATGGATCCTAGTTCTGACTCAAACTTACAGATACATACATAAATATACCTACAGGTTGGTCGGAAATTGACCGTGAATATTTTAATCAGTGGTCGGATATACGCATCTGAAAATCCCTGTAAAATATTTTTATGAAAATTTCATTAGGGTAACGGCATCAGTTATGGACGGTTTAAGCTGACAAGCACCAGTGATGGACATCATGCATAATTTAAAGACCATAAAGTTGTGAATTGATTGTTGTAAAACAAATTACTTTTCCTTAGTAAGTAGTAAATAAGAGTCATTGTCCATTACTGGTTCTTTGTCCGTTACCGGTGACTTTACCCTATTGACCTTGTGGGAGACATTTTTCATCGCTTTAAGGTCATTGCGCCCAGTGTTTTACCTACCTTACGTCCTGTACGAAAGATCCTTAAGTCGGCGTGTCCGCAACCTGCAATCGTTCGACATTGCGATGCTACGCAGTTGACTAAAAGTCGGATTGCAAAAAAATGGGCTAAATCTTTTGGTTTCCGTATTTTTATTCTGAGAAAAAAAGGTCCTGAGAGACGAGACAGATGGACAATAAAATTATCCTATAGGTAAGAATTCCATTATGAGAGATATGGAACCCTAAAAAATACCCGTGTGGTGCCGGATTAGAATAGCATCTCCCCTTTTTTTCCCGTGGGTGACATAAGAGTCGACTCTGGGAAAGGGTTGGTGTATTGTGGGCAATGGGGTAGCAACCTGTCACCACAATATCACGTTTGACCATCTGGTTACCTGGAATTTGATAAACGTGGCACTGGATTTTTGAATTCATGTGCTCTGCCTACTCCTTCTGGAAATACAGGCGTGAGAATATGTATGTATGTGTAAAAAATCTGAGCCAAGCCTTTGCAATTTTCAGCGAATTTAAAAGTCAACGTATTTTTAATGTTTGACATTGACACCACAGTAAAATGTGGAACGTGTGATTTTCCCAATCAACGCTATTTTTAACCGAACAATTACATTCTTAACGTGGCCCTGACGTAATGATTATTTAACTGTAAACTAACCGGCAAGGTGGCCATTGTTCGCGTGGCCAATCTCGTCTGCGCCATATTTTAAGGCCTCGCAGATGCGTAAGCGCAGAAAATGCACTAACATCCATCAATGACAAGTTGCTATGAATGGGCACAAAGCCAGCAAAATTTCGTGCAGTTCTCCGTGCAAAATTGTATGCTAAGTAAAATAAAGCGTTTTACTTCGACAACTCGAGAGCTATTCAAGTATATCACATGGTGAAAATTATTTTATACTTAAAAAAAAAAAAAAAATCATCCTCATGTGTCTAGAGCACACGTTATGCATCATTTTCGGCTTTACCAGCGCTTCGGAAAAACGATAGTTACCAAGAAGAATGCGCTGAAGGAAACGTTGTAGAAAGTCTTTTTTTTTTCAAATTAGGTACTAATATAATAAATTAGATTGAATAAAACACAAGACACTTTAACTGCTGACTTTTGGTGTAGACGTGTTTTCCGCTTCTTATCTCAACGTCGCTGTAACTCGCTGGCATTGGAACCAAAACCTTACATTTGTCTCAATTCATGTGAATGGTTTCAATTCACAGTCAGTGTGAAGTTCAAAAGGTTACTACCACGAGTTGGAATAAAAAACATGCGATTTACACTCATTAACCTAATCCCAAATTACGCAATTTAATGCCCCTGTTATGAGTACCTTCTAACTTCTAACCAACGGACAAATATACTTCTCTGAGTATATTTGTCCGTTGTCTAGAGGGTACTAAAAAAGTTAGTAAGTATTTCTGGGTCCCATGCGATGGGCACCGGAGCAGAGGCAGACCAAAGAGGAGATGGCGGGACGATTTAGATCATTTCAGACCTGACTGGCAGGATTTGTCTGAAAACAGAGACGAGTGGAAGAAAAAAGGGGAGGCTTTTGCCCAGCAGTGGGACACCATTATAAGCTAATAAAAAATAAAAAAATAAAAAAAGTATTTCTAAATCTTAAAAAAAAAAAATGTGACGTCACATTGATATGGGATAGTTTTATAAATACCTATAATCAACTGTGACAAGAATGGGAGAGGGCTCAAAAATCATTTATTTCCAGTGACATAATTAATCCGCATTTAATTAATATCTACCAAGTGTCGCAAAATATGACAGATGCCAAACAACTTGAAGCGAAATCATCGACTGTAGTAAATGCATGGTACCTAAATGTGAGATGGCAACTCAAAGTAGTGGTATACCAATGTTTGAGAAGCTGCTGCGTTTATAAACTGTCATGAGAATCTGGCCAGTGGTCAGTCGTTGAATTGGTGTCTTTGTTTACTATAATTTCTCACACACCCATCATGTCTGTATTCCATTTGGTAGAGCACACGAAATCAATTTTTATATACAGCGTGTCTCTGACTTAGGGGCTTTAATTGTAAAGTTGGATTCTACTCACTTAACTGATCTAATTTTGTTTTAACACA
>BHDV01010788.1:438499-449802 GCA_005406045.1 Adoxophyes honmai
ATTAGTAAGTGTTTTGTTTGAACATACTCCACTTTACCATCAACCCGGCTTCAGCTTGGCCTTTCGTTCTGATACATACTGTATATTACGACAGCTAATTTTGACATAAATTTTGGATTATAAAAAAATACATAGGTACATTCACGTCTATCTTCGCCTATGTAGATACTATGTATGCACCTACACCTATATATATACTACCTACCTATTTATGCCCAGATCATGAAACACCAAAAAATACGATTGTTGTATAGGAGCCTCCCGTACATAATAATTTACTTTATTTATATTATATTTTTACTATACTTTAAGTATTTGATGTTATAGCGGCAATCTAGCTATCCCGGTTCATGACATACAGCCTAACGACAGACGGACGGGCGTAATAGAGTCCCGGTTTCACCTTTTGTTTACGGACCCCTAGAAACGATTAAATAATTTTCTTCATTTTTCGAAAATATTCTTTTTATTTTAGGAATGTTTAACGGTACATAATCTTCATCATCATCACCATCATCTTTCATTTAACAACTGCATTGTCAAATCCTCTTTCTCCTCATGACGGTTGCATTCAGCATAAAGCCTATCACATACTAAGCAGATACGGTAAGATATCTGTGACTGAACAGATATCTGTCAATATCGCTCCCTATACAATTCAATGAGCTAACACACATAGCGCAGATTTACCGTCAGGTATGTGTTGGCACCTACATATGGAAAGATGACATTTATACGCAGATTAAATTATTATTACGTTTAACCATCTGGTTACCCCGAATTTGCTAAACGTGGCACTGGATTTTTGAATTCATGTGCTCTGCCTCCCCCTAATGGGAATACAGGCGTGAGAATAAGTATGTTTGTAAAATATTATCGTATATGCGTAGACTGTGACGAGCTTAATACAGAGTTTAAAAAAATTACATAGGTCTGTACTATATGCAAATTGAAACCTCACGTGCACTTTAAATTGGTTTCTCTGGTACTAAGTAGATATTAAACGGTGTCTCCACTTTCTTCACAATTGTCAGTTCTGTCGTAAATTACTGGAACATTGCCACCATTTTGTACGGGAAATTAAGTACCGTTTTCTGTCGTTACGTTAAGTTTCGCATTTTGGTTTCTTTTACTCCTTGTAGGCACCTAAAAAGTCTTGATAGATTTTAAATAGTCGACAGGCTATCAACTTGTTGTCTATGCGATTTTGGCGCAGAAATGCAACGTAAGGGTTTATAATGTCCATGCGAGCACAATGCCTAATTTGAACAGCACTATTACAAAATCGCTGAAATTAAATATCATGTGTAGCTATAGGTATAGTCAAAATCTGTTAATTCGATAGTGTGGAAATGTCACAGACAACCAGACTGAGTTAGGTACTTGTGAAAATATTTTTCTTATAATAAATCCATACATACAACACGTCTGTATTTCCAAATGAGGTTGGCAGAGCACGCGAAACGTTACATAGGCAATGAACATTCCACGTTTCGTAGCTACTTCTAGCATAATTTTAGGAAAGCAGATGAAAGACCTCTTTCATATACTATAGTAGGTACCTACAATAGTGACAGGTTTCCAGCCTGTCGAGGTCGCCTAAACCATACCCCAACTTACGCCCTTACTTACTTTCCTTAGTCGCCTCTTACGACATCCACGGAAGAAATTGAAAGATGTTATTCTAACCGGACAAAACACGAATATTCGACCTTGGCCGTATTTCTCGGCCGAGACTACCGTATTTCTAATGGATAGATGTTTCGATTCATATTCTGGCCATTAACTTTTTAATATAATTCGTAACATACTTTTTCGCAACATTACATCAGATCCTGCGAAATTCTTGGGCTCACAACATATGCAAATTGCCTAGTCCAGCGAGCGATACCATCGCATTGTTGATTTGAATAATCACTTTGCCTTATATTAGGTGTGAATTGCAAATTGTCTTTACGGTTTAAATACGGATGGTCTATGGCCGCTTCGCGTGAAATCTTATGAAATGAGATATAAAAGCACTTGAAGCGAATATTTTCGCTTCTTTGGAGGGTTCTATCTAAATCGATCGAGGAACTTTTATTGCAAAGTGAGGAAGAAAGCGATTGGGCTGTTGCCATTCTACGAGGGGTGATTGGAAAGTTCGCGGCCTAGGTATGAAATCTAATCCAAAGATTTTATTTATCATTTTTTTTCTTTACGTAGTCCCCGTCGAGATCTTTGCTCTTGTTCCATCTGGATTCCAATGACATTACGCCACTTTTGAGGACACTTTCTTCCAGGCCTTCAAAATAGGCGTCCACTTCAGCTTGGACCTAGTGGCCGGTTAAATTTTTTTTACCACCCATGTGTTTTTTTTTAAGTTTGGAAACAGATGGAAGTCCAATGGTGTCAAATCAGGTGAATAAAGTGGGTGGGGCCATAATTCAAACCCACAGTTGTGAATTTCTGCCATCAATTTTACTGACGTGTGCACACGAGCATTGTCCTGGTGAAAGAGAACTTTTTTTGTCAATGATCCAGGTCTTTTTACTTTCAGTTCCTCTCGTAATCGGCGTAAAAGGTCACAATAGTAGTCCAAGTTTACATTAATACCTTTCTGGAGATAGTCAACCATTATCCCTCCCTTATTACTCTCTTTGCATCCCAGAAGACTGATGCCATGACTTTATTCGCTGTCAAAATGGCCTTTGTCTTCTTTGGAGGCGGAGATCCAGCACGAACCTACTGTTTTGATTGCTGCTTAATCTCGGGCGTTTAGTGGTGGACCCATGTCTCATCCATAGTAACATACTTTTCCAAAAAGTCCTGGGGTCAGCTTCATACAGGTCGAGACATTCGCGTGAAATTGTTAGACGAGTGATTTTTTGTTCCACTGAAAAGTGCTTTGGAACCTATCTCGTCGATACCCTCGAAAGGCCTAATTCGTTGACTATAATGGTTTGGGTTCTTTCATAGGAGATACCTACGATGTCAGCTATTTCTCTTACTTTTAATCGTGGACCTTTCATTAGAATCTCACATATAATTGCCACAATATGTGGATTGGTCGCAGTGGTTGGTCTCCCGGGGCCATGGTCATCTGCGATGATGCCTCGACCCCGCTTAAATTCAGCTGCCCACTTTTTTACCATCGTATATGATAGACAGGATTGCTACAATGTATGCTGCATATCTTCAAAAATGTCTTTCGAAGTCAATCCTTTTTTTTAGAGATATTTAATTACAGCACGATGCTCCAAATTGTCCATTATGAAAAATCTGTTAACCCGTATTTTTAAATCAAACGTAAAAAATATTTTAAATATTGTCTTATACTTGAACTTTCGCGGGATGACATCTGAATAATGACAGTTCAAAATGGCAGCATTAAAAAATTAAAAACTTTTTTTTTAATGCTTAGGCCGCGAACTTTTCAATCAGCCCTCGTAATTTAAAAGAAATCAACGCACGTCTAAAAACATGTTTCGATAGATCCAACGTCCATCTATCTCGTGCGCTTGGTAAAAAAAGTTCAAAAGGTGACTAAGATAATTTACACAGCTATATCTAGACACTGAAATTCGCGGGGTGCGAGATGAGAGATTCTGCAGCTGATTCATATAAAATGTAGCCAGATGAATGATGGTTGAAACGTTCTAATAATCGCTCTATAAATCGCCTCTTACGACATCCACGGAAGAAATGGAAAGGAGTTATTCTAAACCCGATACCACACGAGTCACATACAATATTATATGTTGACTGTATCATAAATTATACTCGCGATTAAATAATTAAGTAACGAACAATTAAAGAAAACTTTCACCGAAAGCATTTTTTTCTAAAACAGGCATCTCAAGATCATGTATAAATATGAAAATGTTGGTTTTGTTGATCCAGCATTAGAAGCGTGAATAGTAAATTATTGCATAATGCACAACTGTTTTTGTGCTAATCGTTACAGTGTGGAGAAAGGTGAAGCGTGAATCATATTATCACTATGGTTCCGTGACGTTTGATAGAGTCTTGCTATATGCAATGTGACACTGTAAATTTAACGCACATCGTCATTTAGAAGGGTTATTTACTTATGGCCGGTAATAAATTAAAAAAAACGCATAATAATATATGCACGTGATCCGACGTTAGAACAAAGTGTTGTCAATTTACTTAAATACATATACAGTGTGTTACCGGCGTGCGGGCATTTCTTGAAGCAGAGTTAAGAGATGCGGTTTGTTAATCTAACCATTAACATAATTGCATTAAAAAACAAAATTTCACATTGCGTTACTTTTCTAAGAAAAGTTTAATTGCAAGCAATGTATAGTAAAGTTTCTGTCACAAAATGACAAATCTATTGTCATCTTAGTATTAACTGGAAGTTAAGTGAAGTTAAGTTACGCATACATTGATGACTCAGATAATGGAAGAATTGCATTTGGGGCTTTATTTTAAATAATTATGATATGCTAATACTTGCAAACGATTGCTAATTTGATACATTATCGTCAGTTTTAATAAATGCCCGCACGCCGGTAACACACTGTATGTATAGTTAGGATGGTCGGACTCTATCATAGTTACCCCCCAGGCGGAATATTTACATTTACCGCACACTGCTTGCGGGTTTTGCTGACTAGGCAACTTAATAACCGTATGCGAGCGCCATGGCATGCGTTATGAAATTCATCCGCATCACGCCTGCGGGGCCTACGACTAGTGGAAACGATTAACCGAATGCAGGCCCTATAGCTTGCGCTAAAGTCTGAGATCGAATTAGAGATCAAAAATATAAAGAAGCGTGTTGCCATTGCTTTATTATTATGAATCAATAAACTAAAAGTAGTTAAAATGGTTGACTACATCTGTAATGTCACTTTGATATTGACAGTTGTTTGTTTACATATTTGATCTCTAATTCGATCTCACACTATATGGAACTCTACCGCATCACGCATGCAGGCCCTATCGACCAATGAAAATGTGCTGTTGTACTATAAATTTGCAGTAATCACTCTCTCATCGTTCTTTATCTCCATCTCATCTAATTTACTAGCTCTCCGTATACAGAAAAAAGTTGTGATAGGCTACTTCCAACGCCATATGGAACGAATTTCCTATAATGTCATAATCTTCTTATGCAGGATTCATCATTGCTCGCAAATTGCGGATATTGTGGTGAACGCTTTTGCATAACGGTTAGGTACTCATTTTATGGTACTAAGTACCTACTTATCAGTAGCTTTGAGCAGTAGGTAAGTACTTCTTTTAATGCAACGACATCTTGTCTTTATTTATTCCCATACTTTCCCAAAACTACACATCTATAATTTCAGTGTGGGCTTAGTTTAGATTCTAAACTTAAGAATAACACCTCCCCATTTCTTCCATAAAAGGCATCTAAGGAAACAGGTTAATGTAAGATTTGGGTGACTATAGTACACACATAAAATACATACATACAGTCGAGGAAATTGATAACTGCCACTTTGTACCTTTTTACAAGAAATGTCACTGTGACAAACCATACTTTCTACAGTTTCTACTAATCAAAGCAATATGAAACTTACCTACTATGAAAAGCTTCAAAGTGGCACAGGTATCAATTTCCTTGACTGTACATACATCACGCCTGTATTCCTGTATTTTGTGGCGACATTCTAGCATATATTTTTTTTAAGTTGGCAGGTATAATAGTAGTTACAGGTTACTAGCCAGTCGCCTAAAATTAAACTTTACTTAATCTATTTCTTTAGTCGCCTCTTACAACTTACAACATCCACTTAAGAAAACCACACAGATATGGTCATGGTTTGACTATGTAATATTTCGTGTGCTCTGCCTATCCCAATCGGCACTACAGGCGTGATATATGTAGGTACACGTATCAATCGAATGCAACCCTAAAGCGTTGCGTCGGATTGACCAACTGGCCACTTATGTGTTTGTCGTGCCGCGCCGCCATTGCTGCGCGGGCGCATTCGGCCGTAAAGTTCATTGCATTCCTTATGTCGCTCTAGTTTTCTGTTTGATGAGTCGGACTTAGGATCTACGAGAATATTTGGTCTTGAATATACAAGGTGGGGGAAAGTGACCGTGAATGGGTAAATATTTGGGCGTTCGAACCACTGTCATTATTCTCAACACTTTTTTTATTAGATTTATTTAGAAATTGGTATAATAAGTGTGTCATATAGTGTCTTTGTCTTGCAAATAGGTACACACTAGACTATTATATACACATTTCCAACAGTATCTGATAAAAAAAGTGAAACTCCTGAATATTTATCCGAATACTTTTACCAGTGGTAGGGTATACGCGTCTGAGTCCTATTTTTTTATTTTCCCGGAAAGGATAGCAAAGACTTCATACCTGTATGTAAACGATTTTTTCAAGACACACTTTGACTTCGAACTGATGGAATGATAACAGACTTATCAAAGGCTGTAAAAAGGGGCTATTGTATGCGTCTTTGACAGGTGAAAAAAGAGGCGGCAAGAAAAAGGATATTGATAGAAATTTACTCCAGGAATAAACCATTCGTTTTAAATTATCGCAGATATAATGCACCATTCACAAAATATTTGCTGAGAGAACTGACAGTTTGTAGAGTTAGATTTCCTGCCCGAAACCTACAAAGTGACTGATCTTCCCAAGGAAGTATCAGAACCTCGAGGAATTCCAGCACGAAAAAAAGATTATTATTTTTTTAAACTGGTGTCTCTCATACCAGAAACAAGACGTGATTATATGGTCTCAACTACCGATCAATAGTGAATCGATGGATCTTCAGACCGGGGACGAGTTGATTCCTAATTTTGTCTTGTCTGTCACATTTCGTGCTCTGCCTACCCCATTTGGAAACATAGGCGTGATCGTATGTATGTGACTCACGAGTGACCTGACGAAATGTTAAAACCGAGCCAGTGCTAACCTGAAATTTGATAATTACCTAGTACTAGTAGTATTTTAAATTACAGGTGTAACTTCAAGTGCGTAAAAATTTATCCAGGTTTATTGGGTCAGCGGCCTCACGCACATTCTGAATAATAGCAATACTTAACACTTTATGTAACTTTAAAATCTGGCTTTATAGTTCACAGAGTAGCCGTTCGAGTTGTGAACGATTTGTATTCGTTATAAATGGGATTTGGACCTTTCTCAGGTGGAACTACTCTAAAGGGGCGGAACTGATTAGTACATACTTACATACATATATATTCTCACGCCTGAATTCCCAATAGGGGTAGGCAGAGCACATGAATTCATAAATCCAGTGGCACGTTTAGCGATATCAGGTTAACCAGATGGTTATTGATATTGCAGTGACAGGTTGCTAGCCCATCGCCCACAATACACTAACCCTTTCCCAGAGTCGACTCTATCGATCGACACCCACGGGAAGAAAGTGGGAGGTGCTATTCTAACCCGGCACCACACGGGGTTAGCAATTATAATTAAATACCAGTTAGTACAACTGTACCTCGCACTCGACGCTAATCAAACGTGACGAAATTAAACTCCGTTTTACAGTAAAACAGAACAATACGACGGCCCGGAGTTTGACGGCCCGATAGCCCAGCGGTTAGAGAACCTGACTGTGAAGCTTTAAGGTCCCGGGTTCGATCCCCGGTCGTGGGAGATCTTTGTATGATGAATACGAATGTTTGCGAGTCTTGGATGTTTATATCTATATAATGTATAAGTAAGTTTATCCGTTGTCTAGTACCCATTACACAGGCATTAAATTGCCTAATTTGGGACTAGGTGATTGGTGTATAATATTGTCCAATGATATATTATTTATTTAATAACACAGAAATTTGGGTTACCAGTATTAGTAGCGATCGGCACGCCGCGTCTCTTGTGGTTAGTTTAGTAACTATGTATTGGTGTCTAGTCGCTTCGTGTGTGAACTTCAATGTGAATGTATGGGCAGAGTTGTTGCTCAACAACTCTTTACTAATTTCAGTTTTAACTAGTTCTTTTTAATTAGCTTCATGTGTAGAAGGCCTTAACCTGTCTCTAAGGAGACTGCCTCGTCGAGAAATGGAAAGAAAACAGAAAATGGAAAGAAGGAAAAATTCTTAGTCCCCACGTAAAATTTTAGAGTGCATTTAACTAAACGAGCCTTTAACCTAATTCGTTAGTCGCCTCTTACAACATCCACGGAAGAAATGAAGAGGTGTTATTCTAAACCCGACACCACACGAAGTGATTTGCATATGATGATCAATCATTGTTTGGAAATAAGTCTACCACATAATTGGTCTACATAGACTAGCTTCAGGATATGAAGCAAACTTTACCATGTCGATGCTAATTCGCGTTTAAGTCATCCGTAGCTAAAGCTATTATAAAACTAAAACGTTTTTACTACATCACTTAATGGTAATAATAAATTGTAAAGTACTTAAATAGATAATTTCCTGTTAGAAATAAAATCTGCGTTAAGAAATTTCTCATGGAAATTGGTTTGAGAGTTGAGAAGCTCCAATTTGTTAATTCTGAAGAACAAGATAAACAAAGATCTTAAGTGGTGGGGGTAATTATATTTCCGATTACTATACTCTCTGTGCTGTGTAGTTCTAGTTTTGTTTTTATTAATGGTAGTCAAGTTCAATACGCTAGGTATACTTATTTTAATACAACTTCCAATTACTCTGTTTATGTGGACTTCGGTCTGCCTGGAGAGAGATCTTTTTATTGGAGTCTTTCCCACATTTCGATTATGTACTTACTAGCTTTCCGCCCGCGGCTCCGCCCGCGTGGAACTCGGTTATATTGCGGTATAAATCTTCTCGTTTCAAACGACACACGGCGCCATCGATCTATCATCTACCGATCGATTATCGATTGATATCGATCTATCATCGATCGATATCGATCTATCAAGCAAACTATATTTTTGTTTTCCCTCGGGAACATCAATTTTTTCCGGGATAAAAAGTAGCCTATGTCACTCTCCGTGCCCTAAACTATCTCTACCTAAAAAATCATGTCAATCCATCGCTCCGTTTAGCCGTGAAAGACGGACAAACAAACAAACAAACACACTTTCACATTTATATATTGGTACGGATTTGTATAATTGTTGGCAATAAACTTAGCCAGATTTAGAGTGGTGAGGGTAAGGGGTAAGTAAGGGGTTTTCCGACGCGTAAACCCGACCACTGGTCGAAATATTCACGTTCAATTCCCGGCCACCTGTATATGGATTTTATTTACTTATGACGTTTGACTTTACTCCTTCTCTTCTCTTTTCTCCATTTCTTCCGTGGAATTCGTAAGAGGCGACTAAGGACATAGGGTTGAAGTATACTTGTCTTTAGGCGATAGGCTAGCACTGTCACTAATGTACCTGCCACCTCAAAACCAAAAAAATATTATGCTAGAAGTGGCCACAAAACGTGAAATAGTCATCGTTTAGTCAATGTAGCGTTTGGTGTGCTCTGCCTACCCTGTTTGGGAATACAGGCGTTATTGTATGTATGTATGACTTTACAGTAAATTTTGTTAGCCAAGGGCAAGCAAAATTTCGCAAGCAAGGCAAATCGACACCGGAACTAGACTTTTTATTTGAGAAGTTAAACATAATAACTACGCTCTAGTATCTTTCAGACCCACTCTAATTACTACCATTTGCATTTTTAGCATAATATGTAATTTCAGTGAGTACCGAAAAAACGTATGTGCATTTAAATATGTCTGTCAGTTATGTCGTTTTGAGTTAGCCGCGCTCATATCTCAAAGTCTAGGATTCTTTAATTATTGTAATTATGTGCGAATATTTATCTATGTGGGTATCAGCAGTCAATGACCAGACGATCAAAAGATAGTATAAGTGGACTTGGAAACCTAATTTTACATAGGTGAGCTGTAATATAAAAGTATTATAATATTGACTAAGTATTTCGTGACTATTTTGATTTTGTGGCATACTGTTCACCAATTTGGAAAAAACAAATTTGTGAAAAACCTCTGTGATCAATAATGGTCTAGCTCAAGGTGTAAAAAAAATGTAACTCTTACATACATACATACCTACATATTCTCACGCCTGTATTCCCAGGAGGGGTAAGCAGAGCACATGAATTCGAAAATCCAGTGCCACATTTAGCAATTTCAGGGTAACCAGATGGTCAAACGTGATATTGCAGTGACAGGTTGCTAGCCCATGCATCGCCCACAATACACTAACCCTTTCCCTGAGTCGACTCTTACGACGCCCACGGTCCCGTGTGGCGCCGGGGTAGAATAGCACCTCCCCCTTTCTTCCCGTGGGTGTCGTAAGAGTCGACTGTGGGAAAGGGTTAGCATGTAACTCTTAAACTACAAAAATCGCGTAACAGACATTAGGGTGATTCGGATAACCCTAGGGGTGGTTTATCTCTGGACTTTCGCTACCTAAAAAATTCAGATGTGCGAGCCTGGGGTTCGAACCCACAACCCTCTTCGTAAGAGACCACAAGTCGAGCCACTGGGCTACCATGGCTTTATCGAATTTGATATTTACCACTTGCTATTCGGTGAAGGGAATCCTCGTGAGAAAACCTGCACACAACGTCGACGTAATTCTATGTTGTGTGTGAAGTTTCCGATCCGCACGGGGCCCGCGTGGGAACTACAGCCCAAGCCCTTTCATACTGAGAAGAGGCCTATGCTCAGCACTGGGACGTAATAAGGCTGGATGATGATGATATTGCAATAAAATTACAAATACTCAATCTACTTGTCTTAGCATAGCAAGGCGCGAGTAGAGATACGCACAACATGGGCTATAATAAAGTCCATGTTGTGCGCAACTCTACTCGCTACAGATATATTATTATCTGTTGCTGTTTAAACTAGAGACTTTAGAACAGCGGTTCTTAACCTTTTTGCCCCGCGACCCAAAATTCAAAATAATTGGAAGCCCGCGACCCAATCAAACATTAAAAACAAATTAATGAAATGCAGTGACTGCGGTTTATTTTTCAATAATTTTAACAAAAAAAAACCGACTTCAAATTAGCAATATTTTGAAAGTATTCTGTTTACTGAATGTAAATTCTTAACTTCATCAACAAATTACCGAAAACTCCGTACATGTCCATACAAAATTTGATGAGTTCCCTCGATTTCTCCAAGATTCCATCATCAGATCCTGGTTTCGTGCCAATGGGACCAATTTCGAGTTATACTCTTTCGATTAAAAAAAAAATTTGAAAATCGGTTCACGAGTCTTCGAGATATCGAGTAACATACACACAAAAAAAAAATAGGTCGAATTGAGAACCTCCTCCTTTTTTTGAAGTCGGTTAAAAAGTCCCGCAGG
>BHDV01010788.1:461672-481034 GCA_005406045.1 Adoxophyes honmai
GGGCGGTAAATCTTAATATTGAGATTCAAAGTCACAAATGGTCAACAACCGGTGCGTGGTCAACTATAGGGTCACCCACCCTAGCATGTTGCCCAAACCATACTTAAAGCTATTTTTCTTAGTCGCCTGTTAGGGCATACGCGAAAGAAATGGAGAGATGTTATTCTAACTTATTCTAACCACAGGAAATGTAGGTGGGTATACACTTAACAGCGTTATGGGAATCCGTTATTCAGCTGATAAGCAGCTATCTGTGCTACTTGGGCAGTGTGGGCAAGACTCCAATAGAGAGATCTTTCTATTCAAATGTTATGCCCGGGTACCGAAGTCCATAGAGAGAGTTGGAAGTTGTAGGTACCTATTTATGCAAGCGATCGTCGATACTTCGTTAGCGCGATGTAGGATCGTTTAGTTCGGCTATTCGACGAATGTGGCGCTGGAGCGCTAACAGCAGTAAATACGTATCTACAGAGCCAATGTTTCCCGATGAGGAAATAAGTTATATGTTATTAGGTATTATTGTTATATTAAACCTCTTATCCGTTATTAAACCTAAAATTATGCAATAAAAAGTGTCTCCGAATTGTTTCACCATTATTATACCCCATTTGAGATTGTTTATACCAAATAGAAGTATCTTTGGGTTTTGGAAGAACCATGATTGGACACACTGTACGTCTAGTGTGTTCAAAACGATCATGCAGTCGATAACGATTTCGTTTGCGTGTTAACGCGGAATTTGTATAGAGACGTGTCAACCGCGGAAGTTGTGCGAACGTTCCGCTGGCGGCGCTGTCTCAGTTTCCATACAATTTTGCGATAACTCGCAAACGAAATCGCTATCGAATCCATCATCGTTTTGAATACACTAGACGTTCTGCTTTAATTTTAATGCAATTCGCAAATGTAAAGTACTATTCTAGCTACGTTGATTCATTTGATCGACAGTGCAATCCTTTCATAATAGAATACTTCAAGTAAGTAAGAATGTAGGTATACTTGCTTTCGAAATGCACTTTAATGAGCAGGCAATCACATATTATTTCTATGTAGCCCATGTGTACTTTTACCTACCAAATAAGTAAGTCGCCCTTGCATACCTAAGCAAATTAGATATTAATTACATTACATTTACATACTTAAGTACAAAATCTCTACTCCTCCCCTCATAACGGAATAATATACGGATACACCTAACTCGCGTTGATGTTGAAAATATTCGGATAGCTCACGTTTAATTAATCGAGTTTAGCTCGACATGTTTCGGGCTAATTCGTAGCCCTTCATCTAGGAGCCGCGGCGGCTGCTGCTGCCAAACGCGCACTGCGCGCCACCGCTCTCTTCGCGCGACTGCTCGTGCTCGACGAAACTAACACTGGCGCCCCTAACTCGCATTTAAAATCAATATGAGCAAAATGCTCAAAAAACATCGCTTTGTTAAATGGACGAAGACTCAAAATGATGGTTTTAGTTAGATGGGTCGATCAACTTTTTCTTGTCCCGAACAAAGATTTTTTCTAAAAAAAAAAACTTTGAATATCTTATACTTTTAGGCTTTTACTGGGTAGAGTTTTTATTAAAGTTTGGTTTTTCAATACGAGACGCGAACTTTTATTGGTATTTTAATGCTTTTTGTAGTTCTAAAGCAAGGTATGGCGTGATTTATGTCCCCTGGGTAACTTTGCATAAATCAAATAAAACTGCATAAAATCAAAAAAATAAATCATGTATTAGATAAATAAACAAAAACTTTGAACTCCTACAATGTTAAACAAAGTAAAATCCTTTCCATTTTTTGACAATGATGACAAATTGTGTCTCCTGAGTCACTGATGACTAAAACTAGTTTTCTTTTTTTAATATTTTCTATATTACTCACAAAAACTAAGTATTTCCGGAAAATATGTTAACTTAATCAAACGACGATTGTAAATTAAAAGAATAATTGTAACTTTATCTCTTCTTTAAGGAGTTATAGCAAATAATAAACATATTTTTTTGGGGGACATCATGGTTTTCCCAGAGACAAAATCGGTGACTCAAGAGACAATTTTTGCTTCATCGCGTGATTTTTTGTTTTTGATCTTGTTTGTAATACTCTAATGATGTTTAATGGAACAAACAAAGACAGTTTCTTGAAAAAAATTAAACAACAAGAGAGATGTTCAGTCAGGCTAGTGTAGAAAACATCAAAAGCGAAACAATAAAATTTTGCCGTATATCGCCAAATATATCTAAGCAAAGTATTATAGCAACAATTGAATACGTCCCAAAATAGTACAAAATGCATTGCATCATATTTAAGTGCTGTAATCAGAAATTAACTAATAAAATGTCTCTGGAGTCACCATTTTTGTCTCTTGAGTCACCGGAAAAGTGACTCTGGGGACCAGTCAGCTAAGAGACAATCAAGGAATAAACGTAAATTTTCGAAACGTTTGCAAAAATACCTAACTTAAATATGTTGCTATAGAATATTAGACCCAAAAGCCATACTTCAATATCAAGAACAATTAAAATCCGCAAAACACTTACAAAATATCGTAGTTAGCTAGCGGACAGACAATAAAAACACCCATCCCCTCTTCGCGGTCCGGATGAAATGGCCGAGAATACTGAAGACTAACGTGCTGGCGGCCCATGGCATGTGGTTTCCAGATCGGTTTCCTATTGCCTAAGCGCATAAAGCGCCTTAAGCTTAACGACTTTTTGCAGTTTTTGTACGGTGAGTTAGGGGACTTGAATACGTTCAATGTTTTAGGGACACGTGAAAACATTTTTTTGTAGAGAAATCTATTAAAGCTAGCCAAAATTATACCATTGTGTATGAAAGTAAACACATATACCTATTCAATTATGTCTTAAAATTAAAGTGTGTAGAATGGTTTTTTGTTTTGCTATGTAAAAAAGCATCATCAACTAACGTTGGGGACAAACTTTTTTTGTATGGGAAGTCAAAGTAGTCCCCTGGGAAACCAAAAAAAAAAACAACAAATTTATAACTATTTCTTGTTTTATATGATGTTACTAGTTTAATTATTCACTTAGTGGGTTGTACCGTCCGCTTTAATTAACTGGTTTGGAATAATTTAATCGTTATGATTTTTTCTTTCTGCGGGACACCATTTGACAAAGAATAGTTGATCGACCCAGATACAGTAGCAGTAACAGAGCTAACTAGGGTTTTCAACGATATTGAAAACAATCATAGGCAAAACACTTGATTGAGTATGTAACTAAGTATTTTTACTATAATTTCTCTTACCTAAAACACATTTTATTACAGAACGTTAGTCAAATCATGTAGTATATTTTTTAATTGATGGAATGAACCTACCTATAAGTAAATAAGTAGTTATGTCATCAGTGTAGTTAATAAATATAAAAATGCTCCGCTTTAACTAGGTAAGCGTGAAGAAATGAATCAACAATTAGGCCTATAATCAAACCTAGATGCTAGGGTGCTCAGGCTCATCACATCATCATTCATTAATCAAGTAGTGATCGAGCTATGTCACGTGTGTGTTTGAGAGTGGCAAGTACTCCCCTTTGACTCCCCTAATGAAATGACAATATATATTATTTATTCGTTTCTGAACGTTAAAAAATTGTCAAAACCTCAAACAGTGACACTTAGGAATGCTACCAACTTAAAAATTTGATTTGTAGTTTTTTAATGTAAAATAACGTTTGATGAATATTAAAATAAAAACTAGTAATTAAAATCATTAGCCTACTTGCACGTTTCATTCCTGGTATGCGTAAGTTGTTAAGTCAACTCATTATAACAGTATTTCACGAAAACTAAATCATTTGTTATTGGAAAAAAAATCATTACACGCAACATTGCAGTGTTCAATTTTTAGGTTAGTCTGTGGAAACAACGAAACAACCAGTGTTGCCAGAAGGTTACTTTTGTAACCTTTTAGGTGATTTTTAGCTTCCCCAGGTTACTTTTAGGTTTCACAACTTGTAAGGTTACTTTAAGGTGATTTTTCAGAGTTCATAATTAATTTAAAAAAAAAAAAACTATTTTTTTTTATATTTTTATTTTGGCTAACGCAAACCTCCGTTTGCATTCAGTCAGACTGTGGTGTGACCAAGAAGCTTATATCCAAAATATTTTGAGTAACATTTGAACTACATATCAACTCCGTATCGAGCCATCTCGATCACAACAGTACAAGTAGTACTTGTTGTATGAGAATGAGAGGAGAGTGACGATACGATATGAACTTCGATTTTCAATCGCCATGTACGTGTAGCACATTTTCAATTTCCAACGTCACTATAATGACGTCACATCGATAGAAACCGACTATTATTGTCACTGTTATTGTCCTCTATGGTTATTGTGATTGCCGTGCCGCTGTTTTGTGAAGAGCAAACTTTTGTGGTAATTGAAGATAAGATTTTTTCTAAAAAAAGAGCCAGAAACTTTGTTAGTATTATCGTTATCTAACGCCAACATCGAACAAATTGTTAGCTAGCCCTACTTGATTAAAAGCGGCAATCTAAATCGGCTTGCCACTAAAACAATTTCTAAGTTGAAGACTACCAAAGGCAACATAAAAAATGCGACTACTGTTGAACCTGCAAAAATGATGCTCATAACTAAATCAAAGACAAATCCAACGAGTCACAACTCCATGGGTTTACTGAACATGTAACATTCCTATCACACCAATCATAAGACCTGATGACCTTGAAGACCCGAACCGATTTCCACCAAACGTTGTTGAGAAAACTCTCGACTGATATAACTGTCAAACAAAAAAAACGCATTAAAATCGGATCATCCGTTTGGGAGCTACGACGCCACACACATTCACATTTACACACACACACACACACACACACACACACACGCACTCAAACTTATAACACCCCGTCGTTTTGCGTCGGGAGTTAAAAACGCAAAATACAAAAAAAAATATTATACAAATGAAATGGCGAAGTACAAAGGCGGACTTATCCCTACAGGGATATCTTAACGACTTTTTCTCATATTTTTTTTGTCCTAAGTAAAAAAAAGTCATGTATTAAATAAGTTACGCCAAAAAATGTACATTAGGTACATATCTATTAAATTTCAATATTTTTTTACGGGAAAAAAATAAAAAGGTGATTTTTTCCATAAAAAGGTTACTTTTTTTTAAACTGTAGGTTACTTTTAAAGAGACCGGGCTGGCAACACTGGAAACAACGTCAATGTCAGTGTCAATATGTAATTTTCGTACACCGGTTAGCCGTTTACGGTTTAACGTTCGAATCGAAGTTTGAAAAAGTGGCTGTGTAGTCTTAAAACTCAACAGTGGTTTTTATTCGTTTCACTAGTTTTAATAATAATCACATAATCATGAGCGAGTTCCAAACACCAGTCAAAAAGAACAAAGCGTTGGATTCAAATGAGAAGATAACTATTCCACCTTCGCCGTTTTTAAGTCGGCTTGGGTATGGCACTGGTAAGAAATCAAGTCTGTTACTAAGAAATCTAAACTCTTACTGATCTTCTGTTGTAAATATACGTAATTTTACATGTTATTCTCGAAAGTCGAAATATTTTCTCCAAGTATTAAGACGTGCGTAATTCTAAACAAACAAAACTGTTTAAGTATATATCATGCCTCAGAACTCAATCTGTGTCTTACCAGGTAGTTTTCAACCCAAAAAAATATCTCTTTTGTATATTTTTTCTATTTTAGGTGTCAATGTGATGCAGTTGGTACGTTCTCCGAGGGCTGGTCAAATCCGGTCACCATGGGCTCTCAAAATGATCAACAAACGTGTGAAGCCATGTAACGTATATTCTGAACGCCTACAAGCTGAGGCTGATCTTCTCAAGCGTATGTCACACCCTAACATTGTTGGGTTCCGTGCTTTCAGTAAGGACAAAATATTATACTTGGGTATGGAAGCTTGTGACTTGTCACTTGGAGATATGATTGAGAAAAGGACAGAAGATGACGGAGAACCTTTCAGTGCTAAACAGATTTTAAAGGTATGCTGGGTTCATTTTTGGCGTTTGCCAACAGTCAACTATACTCTGTTAATTTTAAGATTTGAAATTCATTAGATAATATTTGAATTTTTCTCTGGAATCCATACATTTGTAATGTGTTACACTTTAATACTTAACACTGAGTTAAAGAAAAACACTACTTGCAGAAATAGCAAGAGTAAATACTATAAAAAAGTTTCAACTTACTAAATAATTTTTAACTTATTTACAATGTTGTTCTATGTTTTGAATTTTATTCTTCTTGTTCTGTTGTTGATGGCTATGGGTGTTGGTGATCACTTACCATCAAGTAACCTATTTACTTGTGTGTTTGTGTGTGTTCTTTACTTTAATATATAAAAAAAAACAATTTTAATGTCTAAACATGAACTTTATGATACTTAAAACTTCTTTAACACTTGTCTTCAGGTGGCAGCAGATATCGGCAATGCTTTGGACTACCTCCACACCACCATGCAAATCCTTCACGGAGATATGAAGTCATACAACATTCTGGTAAACGGTGACTTTGTTATATGCAAGCTGTGTGATTTTGGGGTCACTCTGCCACTGGACGAGAATGGAGTCTTTGACAAGGAGAAAGCTGGAAAAGCTGTTTATTTCGGTAAGCACATTTCACTAATAACTAATCCTGATGGCTAATGTAAAATTCTGATTGATAAAATTTTGAAAAAAAAAAACAGACCTGCTTTAGATGGCAGGCTAGTAACCTGTCACTATTAAAACTCTTTCATCTACTTAAGTATGTTAAAATCTAAAACTTAGCTTATAGAAGTGGGTTTGGAACATAAAATAGTCATAACTTTGACTACGATTTAATGTTTCATGTGTTCGGCCTACCCAATTTGGGAATATAGGCGTGTACATCAGAGTTACCTTAATCTTGTGTTGTCTATGTTGTCTTTGGTAAAAGTACATCTGCCTGACCTAAAATTCTGTGGGCTTTTAAGACTAAACTTGTAAAAAACAAAATCTGGTTTCAATGAAATTCTATTTACTTATTCAATTGGTGCATATTACTATATAGTAGTGGACAAAGACCAACCAACACTAAAAGACCTGCATAGCAAACTCATATCAACCATTTCACAACCTAGTCAAAGCAATTGCTTTAAAAGGAACTTTAAAAGCCACTGCACTAGTAAAAAAAAGATAATATCAATAAAATTATGCTTATTAATTTTAAGGTACAGAAGCATGGAGTGCACCAGAAGTGATCAACGGTGGTGAGATCTCAACCAAGACGGACATCTGGCCTCTAGGGCTGACTGTCTGGGAGATGATGGCCTTGATGCCTCCTCATACACAAGATGAGACCATGGAGATGGATGACTCTACGGAGAGTGGAGAAGACTGGTTCTGTGAGAGATATGGTGAGCATTTCATTTCTAAATTGCTATCACCATTCTGCCTGCTATTTCTGGCACATAATAATAAAGTAAAAAACTCTTTTATTCTAAATTTCCAGTTTTTCTATTTTATTAATGTCCCCTGTAGCCGCGGTAGTCCAGCGGTTCGACCTGTCGTCTCTCCAGCAGAGGGTCGTGGGTTCAAACCCCGGGCTCGCACCTCTGAATTTTTCGGAATTTATGTGCGATATCGAATTTGATATTTATCACGAGCTATTCGGTGAAGGAAAACATCGTGCGGAAACCTACACACAGCGACGAAGTAATTCAACGCTGTGTGTGAAGTTCCCAATCCGCACTGGGCTGGCGTGGGAACTATAGCCCAAGCCCTCTCATACTGAGAGGGAGCCTGTACCCTGCAGTGGGACGTATAAAGGCTGATGATGATGATGAATGTCCCCTAATTCGGCATACATCTTGACTTAGGCCTCCTCCTGCTCTCTCCACTGTGCTTCATCTTCCACCACTCAGATCCAGTGGGGTCCCTATGTTAAGCGGATATTGTCTTTCCATCTAGTTTTCGGACGCCCCTACCTTCTGCAGTCGTCTCTAGAGTACCATGGTGTTACCTTTCTACTCCATTTGTTATTTTGTGGCGCATCATGTGCATGTCCCCGGTAAAAGCGATGCGAGAACATACCCCCACCACTAAAAATCTTGCCATGTTTATTACCGACCACTATACTACTTTACTACTATACCATTACTTCAATGTTTTGGTTGTCTCAAGAGTGATGATGATGATGATGATTTGTTTGATGATGATTTTACAAAACAGATTCCCACACTTTAGACCATCTTGCCTTTGACGCCATAGCACAACAGTGCAAGCAATCCTGCCACAACTTCCTTTGAACCTTTGTAGCCCTCGAAGACCTTAAACTGTTTTATATGATGCATATCTAAAGTTTCTACCTAAAAATACATGTGTATTGCTGGGATCTGTTTATCAAAGTCTTGCAACTTAAATAAATGTGGAAGTCTTTTTATACAAAGTGTTCAAGAGAAACTTTCGCTTGAATTACAAGTTATGTTAGATAAACTTGGGCGTGTTCAGTTCGTAGGAAATGTAAGAGTTTTACGTCAGGATACGACACGGGTCAGAACACATTGAACGTTCAAATTTTAATTAATTCAGGTGTTTCAAGTTTTTAGCATCGCAAAATAAGTTGATTACAATTACAAATGAACTGATTATAATTAGATGGTATTGAACCGGGCTGGGCGGCTAATCTAAGTCGTAACTAGACATCAGCTCAATCATTTCGTATCAATATGTATGTTCCTATTATGTGTTACATTATCTGTTACATCTTCTACATGAACAGTTGCTTTAATTGTGCGTTCATATTGCTGTCTACGTCGATCATATCGTAAACCGAGAACATCTCTATTTGTATTTCAGAGTCTACTCGTGACCACTTGCAAGTAATTAAGACCAAAAAAAGATGTTACGAGTGAGAATCACGAAAGTTTTCGTATGTTTCAAACATACTTTCGTGATTCTCACTCGTAACATCTTTTTTTGGTCTTAATTACTTGCAAGTGGTCACGAGTAGACTCAGAAATACAAATAGAGATGTTAATTTGTATTAGCAATTCTCTAAAAAATTATCTTATTCAGTTCCATTTAACTTGGCAAGATTTTACCACGGAAAAAGCGGTACGCCAACTTGCCCCCGTTACTTTAAGCCTTGCCAGGGACAATACTAGCTTTTGTCCATGACTTGATACACTTAGATAATTGTAACTTTCTAGATGAAAACCATAAAAATTAGAAACCTTTGTTTAATTCTTGGTTTCATTATTTACAGGCACACGTCCTCCGGTACCAGTCAACATCACAGTAGAAAAGTATGCAGAGCCGCTGGCTATATTCCAGTGCTGTACGGAGACTCTGCCAGCCATGAGGCCCAGTGCAAGGCACCTTGCCATTGCTGCTGCTGACATGATGACGAAGCACTAAAATATGTAGACAGATACATATAAGGTAAAAGAATAGGCCTCGTATTATACTGTAATTGCTTAGGTCAGTGATCGTCACTTATTTCTATTTGAGAGTCCCGTAGAGCAAGTCAAGTACTTGTGTCAAATTGGGCTGCGCTTTCTTGGATCAGCTTAAGACGACTGAAACATTTTACACACTTCCATTCAGTGAAAGTCATGTGCAATATGATATTTTAATTATCTGAGAAATTGCCATTCACTGTTGTCCTTTACTCATATCATCTGAAGACCACACCAGGCTATGGGCCATAGATTATCAAATATTGTGCCTTTTCTAAATCAATAACCCACAGAAGTCTGCGAAATACACTGAGTTCTTTAATGAAAATGTATTTATCAGTTAATATTTTTGGAAAATTGCGATCACTCAAACTACCAGGAACTCAGAATGACCTAGAAAAGTTCTCTATAGCTCTAGAAAAGTTAAGGAAACCATTGGGTTATGGTGGCAAGCTAAATGTATGTGACACCATATTAACGAATGGTCCATTTGTTTAGTAAATATTGTTTTATGAGCAGAGACAGTCAACTTTACAGCAATTCTGTTGCATTGTAGTATGTGCTTTTCTAAATGAAATGGCTAACAACATAATGATTTTCGTCCATTGATCAATTATCTTTGGAATATATTTGAAGAGATTCTTACCTTCATTGCGCTGCGCTGTACTGAAATTGCTATAAAATTTACTAACACTAATTACCAAGCATATTAACTTTTAGATAACCCTTAGATTTAATTTATTTGGCAGCCTATTGTATAAGATTCCTTAATATTCAAGAATTTGCAGATGATTCTGTTTCGATTTTAAGTTTTAAAAAATCTGTGCTTAAATGTTTTGTTAAATGAAATTAAACAAAGGTTTAATTTGGAAAACAACTATATTTTCGTAACACAAATAAAAATTCAACAACTATTCAACCTTACCTATGTATCGTACATTCAGTCCAGTTTTAAATAAATACCGAATGCAACCTTCGGTTTCACAATTTGTGAGTTACAAAAATGCAGATACATAAATCATTTTGTATCACACATACATGCATGCAACTAGAGGACGTACCAACCGTAACGGAATAAAATAACAGCGCCGATTGACACTTGTGAAGCAAATTTAATAGTCGTTGACATTATCAATCTGTAAAATGTATCTGTAAATGATGGGCTGTGCCCTTAAAAGAATTTAGCAATAAGATCTGATTTCCATATACATTTATTTTTTAAGATAATTATACAACAAAATGATACCCTTGTGTTTTTTTAAACGAAAAATCATGCGTAGTTCGTTTTCGAGATGGCAAATGCTCCCGTATTGAATTGATATTCGTGCTCATCGCTTATTTTAAATCGATTAAATACAATACAACACTTAATTACATTGAGCGATTAAGATACGCGTTTTAAAACTATTTACACATAGTCCAGTCAATGATGACTATGCCAGAGGAAACCTTGTCAAAAGATAATTTGTCATCTATAATTTGCAATGTTAAAATGATGAACAATATTTTTTCTTGTCGGAACAGTGACACCAACATCATCTGATTACAAGCTTCTCTTAATAATGACCTGTTCTCAAAACATACAAAAAAAAATGGTTTCCTAAGAAAAAATATAATAAAATTATTTCTCAAATAATCTTTCATCTCTACTCTGTACAGAAAAACAGGCAATTGCGAAACATGAAATTATTATGAATATGAAATTCAAATACATTTTATACCAGCGTTTAGCATTTTTCTTCATTGACTGGACTTATTACTTAAACTATTTTTATATCATAGAATGTTTCAAATACTTAAAGAAAATGAATTACTAGTGTTACACTTCATATGTGAATATGACAAAATTATTGATAAGTAAGTAGTTCATAAATATGTACTCGTAAATACAATATTTCATAGTAGTTGAGTAGATATTTCGTTAATAAAATATTTGCATTGAGTGCACTGCGTACTTTAGTTGGACGAATTGACTAGTAAGTGAAATGTACTTTTAATGATCATTAAACACTAATACAGCACCAATTAACTAAGAAAGAAATCTTAACGAACATAATCAGAGAAGTACATAATTAAAAAAACTGAAAATGTCTGTACTAACAGGTAGTTCCTCGGAGAAATTATCACTAGTTGGCGCTCACCTCATATGTTCAGAATCATAATAAATAAATAGAAGCAAAAAAAAATATTGTGAGATAGTTTTTACATGATAACGGTAGAAAGAGGCAGCAATACTTTTACGCCTGGATGACTTTCGAGTGGACCTTTCGTATGTACCTAGTGCTATTTCCTATTCTGTTGTCCCATTTACTTAACTCATTATGAAACGGTTCCAGCTTATAGGCTATAGAGCGCCGTCCAGGATATCTCACACTCTGGAAGATTTGGTTGGACATCACCAGTCTCTGACCTGAATTGTATGAGATTTCGAAGCAAACTTAAAGCTAAAGAATATGATACAAGTATGTAATGTTAAGAGTAACTTAGCATAGCAGTTTTTGTACGGGAAATGCATTTCTTGTTTAAAAATGAACTAAGTATGCTAGTTGAGATTGCAAGTTATATTACAACTGGTTTAAATTATGTACAATTTGTTTTAATTGACATACAGTAAGCTCCTATTAGTGTGAGCCTAAAATAAAGTAAAAAGCTTGCGCCATTTCTTTTGCCACATCAGCCGGCTTATGCCTGAGGCGCGAGTCGAAGCGCGTCCTGTCAATGTCTCTGTCTGACTTGACGTCAGATAATGACAAGTAACCCGCGCAAGAGTCGATTCGCTGAGCCTACAGTTCATCACAAGTTTTTGTTGAAAGTTTCAATAGATGGAGCCACATGACTAAGCAGTGATCAGCTTTGATATTACTACAAAGAATATTTTGAAACATTTTACATTTACGTTTATAACAGATCTAATAATTATGTATGTGAGGTAAAATGTAATGCATAAGGCTGGCGTAAAGCTTCATGATATAACTACAGCTATGGCTAGGTGTCCGTGTATAGATGTACAAAATAGTTATATTTTGTAGTAACGCGTTAGGTATATAATATGAGATTTTATACAGATCCTTTCGTTTTTATACCCATTTTAGAACCTCAGTTCACAAACATACTGATTATGATAATCAAAACTCAAGAGCCAGTTAGCCGCGATCGCAAAAAAAAAAACTGTGCACAGATTAAAAATGCCACATCGTCGCCAAATTGATGTTAATTTAAATTGAGTTTAGTTCGTGCTAACAGAATGGTGGCACAGTGCGCTATTGGTACAAATTGCCGTAGCAACAGACTGAAACATTTCAAGCAAAACTCGATTTAAATCGTGAGTTAACCATAGACCATAGATTATATTTTAAGTAAGTCCCACCGTAGTTTCATGTTCGATGGTGCTCACATGTGTAAATTATGAATCGTTGGCATTGGATATTAGATTAATTAAGGTCTATATGAGACAGAAACGATCCGGCTAACTGATTTTTAGTTATCATGTCATCCACATACACTCCTTTACAAAATATACTACACAATGTTCGCGTTGGCACACTAAATGTAGAGAACAGTTCTGAGAGATTGCTTGCGAGTTAAGGACAATTACATAGATAAATCTGATACACTCACCTTGTCGAGATACTCGTAACCTATCATCGGGAGCGATGTTGCATCAAACGCAAACTTGCGAAAACGCAGTCGCGCGGAAAGAACAGTGGCGCTCAGTGCGCGTTTATCCGCATCCAATGGGTCACGATTTGACCCGAAACATAACGAGCTAATCTCGATATAAAGTCGTGAGGGTATCGGTTTTATTTCCCTTTGAGGGAGTCTCACGGTAGTTATATATTTTGCAATCTGTGTTAACAATGAAAATCGCTGTAATAAAACATGTCAGCTCAACTCTCAATACTGTTCCGCTCATCTAGTCCCATATACCTACCCACTTCGCTACAACCCTTGCTCCAATCGCTTGAGGTATGCCACAATGTCGTTCTTTCTAGCGGCGTGCGCAGCCAGCAAAGGCGTTAGGCCGCTAACGTTGCGCAGACGCAGGTCGCTGCGGCGCGCGAGTAGCTTCACGCAGGGTAGCTGCCCAAACATGGCTGCCCCGTGGAGTGCTGATTGGCCGTTCTAGAATCACAAAAATGGGATTAAAATAGCTTTAGATTTAATAAGAAATTAGCTACAGATTAGATTATATCAAGAGATTGCAGTTGTGTTGCTCGTCCGAATGTAGTTGCATACATACATACACGCCTCTTTCCCACAGGAGTAGGCAGAGACCACTTTGATGCACTTGCTACGATCCTGACATACTTCTTTTGCTTCATCGACATTCATTCATTAGTCTCTTCATACATGCTCGTCGATTTCGGGTACTCTAATGTAGTTACGATTAAATAAAAGTTTTCAACAGCTTTGAATTTTCAGCAGTAGAATAGTTTGAAGAACTTCCAGATAACACAGTGCATAAAGTAGCTTTGTAGGTTGCTAGATTAATGCCATCTATCGGCGAAGTCTTGCTCAATTGGTTTTCACATAACGTTAACTATCGCCACGTATAGATGGCGCTAGTTGATCTATGTAGTGAATGTCTATTTTTGTAAAATAAATAAATAGATGTAAACACTGCTGTATACAGTCCTGCAGTTAACATGTCCATATGTGACAGTCCATGGCTAAAGGGTCCTTATGGCAGGTATTGAGTTAAGCACAGTTCCTAAATCTATGTTAAATAAGCTATTTAACACAGAAACAATCATGACCCTAAGTCTCATACTTTTTTTTTTAAAAAACATCAAACTTATACTTGCTAAAATTGCACTTTCGAGAAATCGTCAAAAGAAGTTTGAAATTGATTTTAAGTATGTTCCCATTGGAAGTTACATAGATTATGATTGATTTTGTATCTCAATGGGTTTTTCTTTTGAATTCAGTCATGGTTTTATTAATGCGACTTCCAGATCCTGACAAAACAGCCTTTGATAACAGCAACACGCTTATAAGAATGAAATTAATAAAATATATTTTTTTCAGCTTTTTCTTTAATATGTTGTAATCTGAACTATTGTATATAGTAGGACATATATAAACTTACATTTTAGGATAGAAATAAAATCATATAGTTAACGAAATATTTTTATTTTAATTAAAACGTGGTAATTACTATACTTTTCATTTTCCCCTATAACAATAACAAATTTAGTATAGTGAGTTCTAAAATATATTTATTCAGCCCACTAGAGTATCATAAAGTTCTCATTATTATTCTACAAGTCTTATTTTTTTATTTATATATGGTCAAAGTTACGTAAAAATCACAATTTGACTCCCATACATTTGGGAAAAGGGTCCTTATGACCAATCACAGACAAAACATGTGAATAATTACAAAATGGCACATTATTAACATTATTTTTTTCCTAATCTCGTATTACCACACAATAATGAAGAAAAAAGGTTATTATAATTATACTCAAAATCTTTATCTGTAAGAAGTTATTCTCATTTAACGTCAACGAATAATTAAAATAGTCTGTTACTACTAAGGAACCATTCATAGTAAGTATCACGTAATAAAGATAATTTGACGCGATTTCTGATAGGGGTAAGGGGGGAAGGGGGGGACACATTCCAATTATAATAATTTGCTAGATTGTGATTTATGATTATTACTTATTATACCTACTACTAAATTATTGATTTTCTACTGATTTCCTTTTTTTACAAAAGTAAACACCATTTCATACTTGGTTCCTGTGGCCGAGTTCACCACAGTAGCTACATGTAAGTTTTAGTTCAACGTGCAAAATATCGTATGTAAGACAGAGATAGGCTGAGCGGCGGCATAACGCGAGAGAACGTTCGCCGTCCACGTCCACGCCGCCGCGAGATGTTTTGACGTCAGACGAGAAATGTAGGGTAGGTAAAATCTAAAAAAACCTGGCAAGAGGTTGTTGGGCACGCACATGTTAGGGTTCCGTAGCTAGCTAAATTTCATTTTGCGGTTGACTCCATACATTTGGTTCGGACGACTGTAACTACAGAAGTTGGTCGAGTTGTATAAAAATAACTATTCATGATACTGAGTCCGCCTTAATTTTATTTTAAAGTACTTACTTTGAGGTATATACCGTATCTTTTTTAGAATTATTTTAGTAATATTTCAAAAGTTACGGTGGGGGGACACCTAAAATTTTAACTTTGTTTTAGATTATTACAAGGTTTGATCTAAGTACAGTCAGCGTCTGATACATGGTTACACTTTGGTACTTTGTCACTGTGATCGCAGTGACAATTTCATGCGAGAGTTCAAATATGAGGTTAATTAGAAAAGGTACTAAAGTGTATACATGTATCAGACGCTGACTGTACATAGTTTCAAAGCATTTTTGTTGCGTTTTAAAAGACCTTTTTAACGATACCCCACACGTTGGGGTTAGTCCAATTAAATTTTTTAAATTCACTTTTCTTTGTATGGGAGCTTTGTATAAAACATTTTTTCATAATTTTTAAAAAACAACTTTTGGAACTTCATTAGGAATCTATCTCTCCGCCAATTTACGTGATAATCGGTGGAGTAGCAGTACGAGCCCGGACGGACGGATGGACAGACATGACGAAACTATAAGGGTTCCTTATGGACTATGGAACCCTAATGACCACTGATACTGTGCAAAAAAAATGTATTTGCAAAGTATCTAACTATTTAAGAGTTTAAACAAGTTTATCTATTGACCTTTGCCATTATTGTATGCAATTTCCCATAAGGACCCTTTTCTACTAAACTTTAAACTAGGTTTTAATTAAGAAATAATGAACTTACACAACTGAAACCTAGGTACAAATATACCTCTATCTTTATATTTTACTATTTCGCATAAAACAAAAAAATGATAATATTGAACGATTTTACAAAACAGCTAATATCTCCGTAACTAGAAACTGCCATAAGGACCCTTTTCTCATGGACGGTCACATATAGACGTTGTAAATAAGTATACAGTATTCAGAACTTTAACACAAAGTATAGTAAATCCACCAGCGATAGTCGATAAATACTTACAGGCAATAAGCCAAGGTTGGGTCTGTATTTGAGTAGTTCTACCACAACGGCCGCGTGCCCCTTGTGCGCTGCTTTGAAGAGAGGCGTCGCTCCGTCCTGGAAAAGTAAAAGGAAAGGTATTGGTAAATGATAATAGGTATTTGTTTCTGTTAGTAACACATTCAGAACCAAGGACCCGGCTTCCGGGTTCTTCAAAACATTCGCGAGATACCGAGAACCCGGTAGCCGGGTTCATTTTGTATTAACTATAGACTACTCGGTCCGCGCAGATGTTTTGATTTTTGTCTTGGTCGTGAATGTGTTAAAACAGCCAAAACAAAGCCTTATCTTTGTTAGTTCAACGAAGGTTTTTGAGCAAATCCCACCGCTGCTGTTAGAAAATGTGACATAGTAGAAACATCACGCCTGTAGCGTATGGTTCCTCTGGCCAGTATATTTGTTGTCACGTGGGCCCTGCACTGAGCAAATGGGAAATGTGATGTAGAAAGTGCTGCAACCTTTACTGAAAGTCTTTGGAGACAGTGTCAGTGACAGTCCACTCTAGCTCCTCCAGCCAGCAAAGTCAAACCTGCACTGAGCAGTGACCCACGAAAATATGATGTGCTGCGACTTTTTCTAAAAGTCTGACAGTCTCGCTCGTGATGACGATCCCTTTTGTGTCAGATTTATTCATAATAACAGATCACAGACCTGTCTAACTTGGTCCACCCTGGCTCCTCCAGCCAATAGAGTCCTGGCCACGTGGTCGTGACCACATTGAGCGGCGATCCATAGTGGTGTGGCGCGATCGGCCCGCGCCGCGTCCACACTAGCGCCTGCTGTCAGCAATGCGCGGCAAACCTCTTCGTGGCCGTTCTGTGCGGCGATGAAGAGCGGCGTGGCTTTGTCCTGGAAAAAAAAAGCAATACAGACTTAAAAAATGTGGTGGGAAATTTTTTCATAAGTATTAAAAAAAAATTAACTTGAAAATATTTTCCCAGACTTTTGTACCTCAGTTCTTTCTCAACCGCCTGGCATCGCAATGTCGAGGAATAACAATCGTGGGTGTTGTCGCACCTACGTGCGCAATGGCTAATATGGGACTTGCTGAGACGTATAAAGTAGGCATAACACAGAGCGCATTTATCAGAGAAACGGTGAAACATTTGCCTCCCACAATAGTGTAAATTTTCAGGAAATACTTTGAAGGGATTTGCAGACCTGACCTGATCACTGCTTAAAATATTTAAGGTCCATTTTCGGCCACGCTGTATAAATTTAGCAAAGTTATTGTTTTAGTTCTCTCCCGATTCGCTGATAGTGTAGAAAAACTACCTTCATAGCAGAGTTGACATCTGCGCCTCTTCTTATAAGCTCGTCTACGACGGGTAGATGGCCGCATTGGCATGCCACAAACAGCGGTGTGCCGCCATCCTGAAAGTAATCGATATTTTCTTATAGTTAAAGAGAAAATCCTTGTCATTAGGCAATTTTTAAAACTTTAGGTACTAGCTGCTTTGCAATGGTAATGTGTCATCTCAAGTTAAAATAAGTAGGACATTGTTAATAAAGCATATAGCAAATATGCTCCATTTTCTTTCACATGGCTTACAAAATAACTACAGTTTTCCATATACCAGCAGTGTCCCCTGTGTGTGTGAGATTAGTTCCTACAAAGTCCCAGTACATGGCTGTACCTCAAAGTTAAACCAATCCACCCATCATTTATGACCTATGTACATTTAACGGCATGACATCGCATTGATCTACAATGGAAAACTTTTTCCCGTAGGTATATTGGTGACAACCCAGCGGTGGGTCTGATTTGGTTCCGTACGTACCGTGCTGGGTGCTTCGATGTTCGCGCCGGCCTCCAGAAGCAGCACCGCGATGTCGAGGAACCCGCCCTGTGCCGCGAAGAACAACGCACTCGTTCCTGTCTGACATAAACCCACTATTTTAAACTTTCGACATTTCGCTTGAAATACCCCAAGTGTCGTCATTGCGACACAAAACACGAGTCACTTTCGTCTTCGTTAATACTCATCAGTACGTCTAGTGTGTTAAAAACGATGACGGAGTCGATAACGATATCCTTTGCGAGTTATCGCAAAATTGTATGGAAACCGAGACAGCGCCGCCAGCGGAACGTTTGCACAACTGCCACGGTCGACACGTCTCCATACAATTCCGCGATCATTCGCTAGCGAAATCGATATCGAATCCATCATCGTTTTCAATACACTAGACGTTCAGACGGGAGTTTGTATGGGAACTGAGACAGCGCCTCCCACCGGCACGTTGACACAACTGTCGTGATCGACAAGACAAGTAGCGTTCCCATACAACCTGTGGAACCTTGCATCTAGGCTAACATGCACAATTTAGTTCCTATAATAATCTTCAATAGAGAACTCGCTAACTTGTTAACAAAACAGAAATACAATTACACAATTATGAACAAAGGTAAATAGCACAGCCAAAATAAATCACTAATGTGGAACGATCTCATTCACCAAGAGATTTATAGGCTCTCGACGTTAAAATATAGGGATGTATGTCTCACAATTATAATGAAGTACTGAACATCAAACTACTTAGAGATGTAACTATGGTAAGGGTCAACATAATTACTTTATTTAGTTTAATTCCTATATGATTTGGAGGACGTGTTTCGAAAGAATCATGAACCTTTTTTCAGGAGTAAATGCCATGGAGTAAATACTAGAAACCTTTTGGACTTCTCATTTAAAACTGGGTCCTGTAACACAGGGTTTCCTAGCTCAGGACTCAGGGCCATGATTAGGGATTGCAATCCGGTCCGGCGGATCCGGTAATCCGGCGGATCCGGCGTGTTTTTGGACGTACCGGATCCGGTGAGTTGGTGC